>CM057810.1:4866947-5144447 GCA_030067965.1 Latrodectus elegans
CACATATCAGTATTAGACAGTCAGATACTTGGTTTGAACGCATACAATTAGCAAAAGACATTGATTTATTTTATGTATCCCGAGATAAATCGCTAACGGTAGAGAAATAAACTAGTGAATCCAAAAACAGAACAAGTAAATCAAAGAAATATTTCTAGAGTATTTTTATCCGATTCTAAGAATTCAAAATGTTTTCTTTGTTTGGAAAATCTCATCCCTTATATAAATGCAAAAATTATATGACTTTGCCTGTTCCGGATAGAGTAGTGATAGTTATGAAAAATAATTATTGCTTTGACTGCCTTGGTAAACACCTAATAAATAACTGAAAATCGCGATTTTCATGTTTTTTATGTCAAAGAGAGGGAGTTAAGAGGCGGTATCATTGCTCTTTGCATTTTCATCATAGGGAAGGAGGGAGAAGACAAAGAAGGAAAACGCGCATCCCCCATTGGAGATTTGAGTTGAGCCCGTGTGCAACGAAACTTTTTCGCTCTCACTGGGTTTGGGAATCCGAAACACAGGAAAGAAAAAATTATGATTGATTATAAAAATTTGGAAAAAATTGCATTGTTCTTTTTAACTTTTTACATTTTAATTTATATTTTATGATAGTTAAAATAAAATTAAAAAAAGGAATTTTATTCATTTATTATTTCCTCATTCCATTTTTATGTCCTCTATAAACTTCACATGAAAATAAATATATAAGGGAAAACACATGTAAAATTAAATGAATTTCTTTGTAAATAAATTTTTCCTCTTTTATTTCTCTTTCTCTACTCTCTATCCTTAATATCAGGAGCAAAACAATCTCAATTGCCCCAAAAGATTGTTCTATTTTATCTTACAAAACATCATACTGATGGTAGGAGCTAAGCTCCAGGAACCCCGACAAACAACACAACAGCTTCCCAGCTTTGTATTTTCCAAAAACTGAAGAGTTACCACTTGCACTAAGTGAAAGCATTAACCAACCCTTATTGCCCCCCCCCGTGAAGAGTCTTCACTTTACCCGCTTTCCCCGATCTTCCCTTATAACCCAAACAACCCAGTTCTTTCTACGCGAATCATAAATCAGTCAAAAACTGTTTATCTTAGTCCGGTGAATTGCTTGCTAAGAGATCATAGAGGAAATTTTTACAAGGCACGCGCTAGTTTGGATCAAAGTTCAATGAATAATTAATTACATGACGACTGATTGTTCAGACTTAAACCGAAATGAAACCAATTTGGCAGGCTTTGGTGTAGGTGATGCATGCACATCAAATAAATCGGTTGCTAAGACTACAATTTCTAATTTAGAGAGAAATTTATAAAAAAGAGTTATAATTTTTAGTTTTTATAATTACAGAGTTCATGCCGTCAAAGATGCTTAAAGTCAATGTAAGAATTAATATATGTAAAATTAGCATATGAAAACTTTAATAAACTAAGTTGCATAGATTTACTTTTAGGTGCCGAAATATCTTGCGAATTATTACGTCCAGATCAAATTTTTCCTGTAAATAGTGATTTGGTTCGTCAAAGTACTATTTTTGGTTATGTAGTTAATGGAAGCTTACCCACTGCAATAGAGGGAAAAGTACATTGTAGATTTATTAAAAATAATACTGCTTTACATAAAGCAATAGAGAGATTTCGGGAAATAAAAAATGTTAAAACAAAAATTTCTAAAAATAAGGAAACAATAATATGTGAAGAATATTTTAAAACAAAAATGTTAAAAAAAGAGAGTAAAGGGAGATATATAGTTAAAATGCCTTTAAAAGAAGACCCACACACACACACAAAGTGTTTAAATATATCTGAAGAAAAAAATTGCCTTAAAACATTAAATTCGTTATAGAATCGTTTTTTGAGAGAGCCTGAGTATTTAAAATCATATAAGGAATTTTTGAGCGAGTATGAGAAATTGGGTCACATGACAGAAATTCCAGAATGCGAGGAAGAAGTTGGAACGTATTATATGCTGCATTTAGGTATTTATCGCCCTGATAAAAGTACTACAAAACCTCGAGTAGTATTTAACGCGTCTTCTCTAACTGCTTTAGGAAATTCACTTAATTCCTTACAATTTAATGGTAGTACCTTACAAGAGGATGTTTTTTCAATAATGGTGAGGTTTTGTAAGCAAATTTGTGCTTTTGTAGCATATATTAAACAAATGTATAGAATGATTCTAATTTATTCACGTCAAACCTAACTTTTGAGAATTCTTTGGAGAGAGGGAGTGAATGAACCAGTTAAAACTATGAGCTCAAAAAAGTTACATATGGCACAGTTAGTGCACCATACCTTGCAGCTAGAGTGCTTTTTCTCACAACTGGTATCGCAAGCGTCCTGGTGGAGTACTTGGCATGCAAGGGTCTTGTACTGAACAGACCGCTACCTGTAGATTTGCCAGTGGTTATGCGAGGAGTCTCTATTTCAGGGGGCAAATTAAGTTTTTCCCAACATGTAAGAAGTGCAATTCCAGCGATGCTAGTCCTCATCAGCTACTTGATTGCCTGGATTTCCCTATGGAAGTTTCTTGAGAGACCCTTCCTTTTCCTCGATTTTTTGAAATTTTACGGCCTTGTGGATCTGATATAGCGGAGCTATATCAGATGGGATTAGTAACAACAGAGTGCTTTTTCAATTATCAAAAGATGAAAAGGAAAAGTACACCCTAGCATCACCCGTTATATAGAGAGACTTTTATATGGATGATGTGCTTAGTGGTAGTGCCACTATAACTGACGCCAAAGAACTTCAAACTAAACTGTTAAATATCCTTAGGAGTGGAGGAATGACGCTACACAAGTGGTGTAGCAATAATTCTAAATTAAAAGCAGGCTCTGATAATGACTACCATTTCCAGGAAAAGAGAAAGGCGTTAGGAATTATGTGGCGACACAGCGCAGATCATTTCAATTTTAAAATTCATCTTGGGAGTGTAATTCCTCCAATGAAAAGATCAGTGATTTCTACAATTGCACGAACATTTAATCCCCTTGACCTCTTGGGTCCAGTGATAACTAAAGCAAAGATTTCCCTGCAAAAACTTTGGTGTTTAAATGTAGAGTGATGTGATGCTCTTCCTGCAAAGGAAGCACAACATGGGCAAAACTTTATTGAAACTTTGCCAACGATCAACAATGTTAAAATTAAACGATGCATATTGATAGGCAAATCAATGCACATTGAGCTTCTTGGATTTGTGGATGAATCTGAGTCTGTGTATGAATGTGTGATCTACTGCAAGGTGCATCAGGGACTGGGGATTCTGAAGTGAATTCGGTTTGTAGCAGGTCACGAGTGGCACTTCTTAAGAGAGTGACATTCCCGATGTTGGAACTGTGTGCAGCAGTTCTTTTAATGAAGCTGATTATAAAATTTAAAGATGCCCTACAGCTTGTGCAGCAGCCCTACTCCTACAGCCTACAGCAGTAAGAATATTTATTTATGGAGTGATTCCATGATAACTCATTCGTGAATCCGGAAGGAAATTTACCGGCAGAAGACTTTTGTTGCCAACTGAGTTGCACTTGAATGATATTCTTCAGTGGCGCCACGTGTCTTCAAGAGACAATCCTGATGAGCTTATTTCGAGAGAAATGGAACCAAATAAACTGATTAAAAATGAACTATGGTTTAACGGCCCCATTTTCTTTGGCGAAGAAGGCTATTCCAACCGAGAAATTCCTTCATTTGTCATATAAGATGAGTTTATCTCTGAATTATGACTTATACCTCAAAATGACTAATCTGTATTAACTCTAACTTCAAATTTTTTCATTTATGACTTACTCAATATTATTAATAATTTTACTAAAATATTGCATGCTGCACTAGCTATATTTTCAGATTCTTACACAACTTAAAGAGCTCTACTAAGAAGAGGATAGGAGAATTGTCAACAGAAGAAATCAAGTTTGGAGAAAAATTTTTAGTAAAAGAGATTCAGAAATTAGAATTCCCTACCGAAATGAAATGTTTGGATCAACAAAAACCTGTACCTGATAACAGTAGATTAAATTTTATGCTCCTTTTTAGACCAGGATGGATTGTTAATATTAAATGATAAGATAAAAAATGGAAATATAAAATTAAATATTTTATGCTTCCATTTTTTTGAATAAATTTTCATAAATTCAATAATAAATTTTCTATTATTTTTCCATCTTATAATGACCATAAGAGTAAGAGGATATACCGTCGTATAAGAGATACCTTTTATCATCAAAAGGTGAAAGTGAGATTTAGTTGATGGATGTTGTGGAAAGTTGATGGTTTGTACTTTGAATTCGTTTTCGTTCCATTCTTTTCATTTCTCTTTGAAAGAGACATCGCTTGTAGTTATGAAACTTTAACTGTTTTCTAACAACATTTCTGTATTTTTCAAGTACTACTAACAGAATTTATTTTTTAAAAATATTAGTAGAATTTAAAACAAATGTTAATTGTATTAAATTTAGTTCAGTTAATAAAAATTTTTTAGACTTAGACTCGAACCCAGGATCTAATAAAAAGACTTCGTGGCATGTGCAGTTAATTGTAACCTTGAATTGAATTTTAATTCACAGTGATTACACGCATGTATTTTATTGCGCTGTTGAGTTAACACATGCCTTTTTAAATCACAGTTATGTGTAAATTTTTTCTCACAAATGTCGTATGTGAACTTTTTAATACCAACCTTTTACCACATTGATCTCAAACCTAAAAACCGAAATAAATCGTTTTAGAATTTTTATTTCTGTTTTATTAATTTATAAACATTTAATATTTTAATAGATTTTATTATTATGATTTTGTAGAGTATATAACTAATTATATTTTACTAACAATTGTGTTATAGTAATTTCTGAATATAAATTCAAGTTAAAATTTTTTTTTCAAACTTTAATAAACTTTGAATCAATACTAATGTTAGATAATTTAAATTGTAGAGAGGGAATTCTATTACTAACATGGATAAACTTTAAAACTGTATTAGTTATCGAAAAAAATACTAGGCATAAATTTTATATAGTACTCTGATTACAAAATAATATCATAAAACATGCAAGTACTCACATGAGCAGATGAGTTTGAAGTCGATGGTTCAGCCTTTGATTGTTTTATTGTTGATGATACACCACTAGATGATGTAGTAGCTTTGACATCCCAAACAGGGTTTGAGTCATTCCAATCATTTTGCAATTCTGCAACGTTGAGAATTTCTCTCAATTCCTCTTCGGGAATGCCAAAGTCAACAAACTACGGAAAATAAAAGTATTAGTATAATGATCTAATCATGTTTTTCCTTTAATTAAAATATATTAAAAACAGATTGCCTTAAACTTTTTCTAAGAGAACTAATGTATTTCTAAATGCAAATTAAATTCAAAACGTTTAAAACATATTTATGTTAATACACATAACACCTATTGAAATATATTAATGCATTATGTAAATTAACTTAAAAACTATTTCATCAAAACATTTAAAATATATTTATGTTAATACGTGTGAAACATATTAAAATATATTCTACACTATGCAAATTAAGTTAAACACTTTATAAAAATATTTTGATCGAAACCATTAAACATTTATATTTACAAACTATATGTAAAATAATTTAATATTAAATAGTCTTAAATATGTAGATTGAAATCATTAAAATAATCAAACATTTATATTTACACACTCTATTAAATAAATTAATATGAAATAGCTTTAAACGCACAAACCATTAAATATTTACAGACGATTGAAATATATGCAAATTAAGTTCAAAACATTTAAGCTGTATTTTTAAAGAAATTAAACATAGCACATAATCAATTGAAATATTTACTATATAAAATAAGTTAATATTCAATAGAGCGTTAAACATGTAAATTAAAATTAAAACAGTTAAAATTTTTCATTTACACATGATATAAAAGAAATTGAAAACTCTATATTAAAATAAAATTGTAACCAATAGATAATTTATATACACAGTTAAAATATCTCTCTTTAAACTATACAAATTATATTAAAAATTTTGATCTAAATAAACACTAAACATAAATAACAATAAATGTGTAATACTTTAAATATTAATTCAGCTTATGAAAAAATTTACTTACTTGAAAATATTCCATGTCTGAATTCTGAGTAGATGCCATAGCTGAATTTTGATTCTGAGTAGAGATTCTATAGTCGATTGAAGAACTAAAAGCGTACTTTAAGCAGGTGTGAGTAAGAGTGAAATGTTGATAAAGTTTCACCCTTTTGATACCCAGCGAAGAATGTTCCAGAATTGATAACATACCATCATCTTATCACTCTCCTTCTATTGGTTTCTATCAGATTTTAACAGATGAATATTTAAATCGACTAACAATTTAGTTTAATGTTTAAGATTTGATTACTGCAATTTTGTATTTTATATCAAAGTTTGTGTTGATTATGAGTCGTTAAAATAGAATTTTAAAAATCAAAATACTTTTATTCGTAACAATTTCTGAGGGATAAGGAAATTCCAGCTGTGCAAATCACAAATACACTGCTGCAATTTATCTAATACAACAGGAAATGGCTTCCAAACACAAATACCTCAGACCGATAACAGTTTCTATGCACTAGAATAGCATTCAAAACTGAGAGTTTCACTCTTGGTCTAGAGATTTCATGAGGTTTCTAGCAATTCAGCCATTTTCATCATTTTGTAATGATTTGTATACCCCTTAAAGTTAAATTTAACTCTGCTGTTTAACCAACCATTATAGTTTTATAACACACAAAAATTGTGTTTAAGTGACCCAAATAGGTTGATAACAATCCACCAGCGAGATACGAACTCGCGATCTCCTGTTTACTAGACATGTGTTTTAAGCAACTATGACATAGCGCTTTTGTCTTCACTACTAAGCCTTCTATCCCCGTGGGTACTATTCATATTTGTCTTGACGTGGAAAGAATTTCACCAAGAATCTCGCTAAAACTTGCCAATTCACCAAATCACTAGAAAGGCAGTTTTTAATATAGAACCCTACTGCATTGAGCAATTTCTGACCAAAATCTATGTATTTTATATTTTTGAGATATTTTAAGACAAATACACATACAAAAATTTTTAATGGTATAAACAGTTAACAGTAAAAAATTTATAACAGTGTTTTATTGATTTATATGTAGTGAAATTTATTTTAAAAGTTAAATAATTTGTAATTTGAATTCTAATATTTAACAATTTAATTAAATATTTCATAATTTAGTGCAACAGCTTAAATGCATTGAATTAAAAAAACATTCATTTATCTAATAAAAGGAAACATAAAGGAAAATTGAATATAATGTAATTGAGTACAAACATTTTACATGCTGAATTATAAATGTTTTCTGCTTTCACTCCATGATTTTTTGCTTTTAAGAACGAAATTTATGTCTAATAATATTTAAAAAATATGTTTTTTTAATATTTTTTAAATGGTAAAATTATATTTTTTAAAAACTCTACGATCTTACAACTGAAATACAATATACTTTTACAATTTTAAATATTCCCAAACATTATATTAAAAACAGACATTTGTTATCATCTCCTGCGAGAAACGAAGTTGTAAAACAGGAAATTGTTAAAAAGAGTGTCTCTACTAGAAAGAAATCTCCAGATGTAAAAACATGGTTACCTTGGAAATAAATAATGTATTTGATTTGAAATGCTCTTATTCTTAAAATAATTTTGATATATATAATTTTATTTTAATATAATTTATTATTATAAAATATTTTTTGAATAGTAATATTCAAAATAATTTACTATTATAAAATAATTTACTATTTAAAAACAACTGCTATAAAATAACTGACAAACACATGAATATGTGAAACAATAATATTTATTTATATATTTACATTCAGTTTTTAAAAAGTCATTTGCAACATATCTGCAATTTTACCTTTTACATACAATAATGACCACTCATGAAAAGTGGAATCATTCAAATTACAAATACAATACTTTGTACAAAATTCATTCATAACATTAAAGAGATTAACAATTAATAAAATATTTTCTCCTAGAGTTAAATATTTATTGTAATCATCATAATTTAGACAATTATGCTGTCTCTGAGAAGGGTGATCTATCTTACACCCATAACATTTAAATTTTTCGTTCACTAAAGAACGAGTTTCTGATAATATACACTTTAACACACGTTCTATAATGTCCTTGTTGGGACAATCATTCACTCCTTTGCATTTTAAATTAAATTTCGATTTTTCATTTGATAACATAGTTGGAAGAATTTCACAAAATTGAGTCATTAATGTACACTCATTTATTTCATAAATGAAATTTGTTAATTTGATAATATCACATTGATATAAAAAATTTTACTTTCCTCGACATTGAATTTATTTTGATTAATTTTAAAATGCATTTTTCATCTATATTCATCACTAGCAGTTCATTATTAGCCACAAAACTTGTATCTTCATATTTTAAAGAAAATTCGGTAAATTTTTCACAAAATTCATACCAAGTTCTTAAATTTATAGATAATCCATTTTTTGTGGGTAAAAGCATATCACCATTCTCCATAAATTCACGATATTGAATTTTCAAATTATTTTCAAAACAGTTTAGAGTGATAAACATACCGAATCCCAAATTCCACCGACGAATTTCTTTGAAAGAGGGTTTTTTCTTTTCGATTAATGAAGAGTCCACTATGTACTTTTCTAACCAAGCTCCGCTAGGTAATTCATCACAAGATTGCTGTGAAAAAAAATAATATTTTCAACATTTTGAAGACAATAAATTTAATACACAATTACATTCAATAAGATTAATACTTACATTAATTTCTCCCAAATTGTGAGACTCTTCAGTTCGCAATCGCTTAGACGGTGGAATACAATTATCAGTAGTCTCTTCCTAAATAAAATTAAATTCATTTTAAATACATTGATTTAAAGAATTAAATAAAATATAATAATATTCTATAAGATTAATACTTACATTATGTGTTTCCTTATTAGACTCCAAGCACTCGTCGTTTACGAAATTTTTAATGCATTTAATTTCTAAGACCATTTTATTTTAAAATCTACAAACGTGCCTTCACACTGCAAATCTCAAGTTGAAATGAGTTATCACACGTTACTCTTATCTTACAATTGATTAGAATGTTCCCCAGAGTTGAGTTATACGGATACTTCTTTAATCATTTCCTTAAATCTGATTAGTCGAAAGATATTTGTTATCAAAAAAGGGCAACAGGATTGAGGTACCTTTTACGACTCACGCGCTCGATGAGTCTTCTTCATACTTATCTTATCAGTTTTAAAAATGTTAGTTCAAAGATATTTTATCAGTAAAAGGGAAAGAGGGGAAATGTTGCCAATCTTATATATATATATATATATATATATATATATATATATATATATATATATATATAAAATAGTGTATAAGTTATAGAGTTATATATATATATATATAAAATAGTGTATAAGTTATAAGTTATAGAGTTATATATATATACATATAAAATAGTGTATAAGTTATGCAGTTCAAAAATAGGGTCCAACTATGGAATCTACTAGAGAGGATACACTCTAAAATGATACCTTTTCCCGGGTTGAGTTATAACAATAGTGAAGTTCAACAAAGTGGTGACACTCCTTAAAGTTGTTTTTCCCGATTGTATACTGCTGATCACCATAAATACAACATCCTAAATAAAGCATGTAAATAACATGAAATTTACAACAAGTATTTGCGGAGGTGAGGTATGCAAATGATTAGAAATTCAGCACAAACACACATCACGCCCGCCTGTGGCACCATTTCAAACCGCTACTTAAGGTTTGGTGGTTTCGAGGAGTTCAAGTTAGACAATTATTTTTTTCTTGTGTTTTTTTCGAAAAGTAATCAATTGTGCCTCGTAGAAAACAGCGATCATTTTTAATTAAGTATCCGAGTATGACAGAGGAACGATAGTGACCTACCAAGATTGTGGATTATCTTTCAGGGAAATCGGTAGTCATGTTGGAGGAAACAAGCAATTACAATGTGGATATGAGATTGTTGGATGCAAGCGGATACGACGGACCGACATGTGCAATCGCATCCACCTCAATGCACCACTTTACGTAATGACACACAAACTGTGCACTTGGCAGAGACGGCTCGCTCAGCCACATCACGAACCATAGCACAGCACTTTCAGCCGGTAACGCATCATCCAGTATCTGCAAGTCTCATTCGACGCGGCTTACAGCAGAGTGATCTGTACACAAGACGCCAATTGCTTCATCTACCCTTGACGCAGAACCACAGACGTCTCTGCCGACAATGGTGCAACAAAAAAAGGATGAGGATGGCAAAATGGGATGAAATTGTCTTTACTGTCGAATCATGCTTCTGTCTGCAACTCCACGATGGTCGGATTCAAGTACGGAGACACTGTGGGGAGATGATGCGGAACAGCTACGTTATGCACCGCCACACTAGTCGTGCACTAGAATTATCGTATGGGGTGGTGTTGGATATCACACTCCCACTCCCCTAGTACACATTGCCAGTACTTTAAACAGCCAGCGCAGCGTGTCCGAGGTGTTGGAGCCAGTTGTCCTTCTTTGCCTTTAGGACATGCTCAAAGCCATATTTAACAGGATAATGCACAACCACACATGGCACTGTCCAATGTTTCTTCATCAATCGCCAGATTGAATTGCTTCCTTAGCCAGCTCAGTCTCCGGATCTTCCACCGATAGAAAACATCTGGTACATGTTTGCTCAATTATTGCCACAGATTACATCCCAGCTGCTACACGATATCAACTTTGATAACACGTGGAAGCTGCTTAGTCTGCTGTACCCCAAGAACACATCTAAAGTCTTACTGAATCATTACCGAGACCCGTAGCAGCGGTGATCTCCAACAATGATGGATATTCGGGCTACTGATTTTTGCAGAATCACACTTCCCAGAAGTCAAAAATTTAATCATTTGATACTTGGTCAACTTGTTATCTATAAAATTAATTTATTTGTGATATCTCTTGTCTTTCTTGGTGTTTCAATTTGGGTGGTCAGCAGAGTATTTGGTTTTTGATCGCAAAATCTTATAGACCCAATGCTGAGAACTAATAAAACATTTTGGTCAACTAAGCACTTCCAACCATGTGACATTTACAAGGAATAGTCCCATCTATTTCCAGGGTTACATGCCAATATACATATTCTCAGATCCAGCATGGATTGAAATATCGAAAGAGAAAATAATGCTTGGACTAACTGATATGTATCAGAGGCAAAATGTGTTCCAGTAGATAAAGAGAAATCGTATACAGATTTAAGGAATCTTTCAACTATCTTAAAATCACATCCAAGTAAACTTAACTGTACTCTCCAAGCCAAGTGAAAAAAAATACTTGTCCTCGTTGCACAATGAGAATTTCCCTTGTAATTTTCACTCATTGCATCAGAATAAATATATAGAGAGAACAGAGCTTTTATCAATATTGCTAAATCTTACACGTGCATCATTAACTCAAAGTAGCCAAGCTTAACTTCTTTAATAAAATGGTAATAATGCAAATAATTTGATTAAATATTTGGTAAGTTATCACTACCTATATTTTCCTTGGAGCTTCTTTTGTACAAATATTTCTTTATTTCTCAAGCACAATTTTATTTAAATCTTGTTTCAAAATTCTCAACAGAGCTCAATTTTATATATTTAGATTAAAATTGTATATTACAAACTCTTAAATATCATAAATGTTAACATTTGGTGGACCTATAAATAATTTATAGAAAAAACTCATGCACACTTTTCATAAGTGATATAAAAATTATTTTATTGATAAATGCTATTTCATATTTGTGTGTATTTTATTTGAATTTAAAACATGCAAGCATCTTTCCTCCCCATTGCATTGAATAATGATGAAATAAGTCTAGTTTTTATTGCTTCTAATTTCTAAAAACTAAAGAGTTAATAGCTTCAATTTTTATTTATGATGCTATGAATTTCAGGAATAAATATTAAAATTAGAAAAAAGTATTCACAGTAATATTTAAACTGTATTTCTCCTTTGCAAACTTGTGAAAAAGTTTGAAGTAGAAATTTAAGCAATTATATAAAGTAAACTAATAAAAGAAAAGAAAAAAACTCTAGAGTAGCAGTTGAATTAATTTTTTTGCCGGTTAACTCAATATAAATCATTTGCATTTTATTATTAAAAATGAGATAAATCAGAAAATTTAAATATTGTGATTTTTTGAAGTTTATATCAAAAGATTGAGTTAAAATTTTTATATTTATATGATAAATACTTATATCAAGTTACATAAAGCTATATCGTCATTGCATAAATCCTCCTTACATAAAGCTGTTCAATATTAAAGAAATAATTTCGTCTACATATGGTCTTTCTTGGCGGCTATTTTGAATAAATACCAAGAAAGGAAATAATTTTCGATATACATGTCGTTGTTAAATAAATATTTTAATAATAATATTTAGTTAAAAATCTATACATCATTATTCATGCAATGAAGGAAAATAATAAAAAAAGAGTCACATCATACTAAAATACTTAAGTTAAAAGAAAATTAAGTTATATTTATTTTATTTACGGATATCAAAAAATACTACTCTTTTTGAAACTCTCTGGAAAATAATTTTAAAGTGGCATGTTTTCGTGGTAAAATGATGGCATTTATTTATGAAAAATACAATCTATGATTATGATTATTGCCTTATATCCCATTAAATATTTTGCAGTTGATTTTTATAACCACTCTAAGTTATAAAGTCATATGAAAGAACCGGAATTCATTTATAGGTGGATCAATATCCCAGAGTTTCTCTGGAAACAAGTTTTATCAACTGGAAAAAGCCAACATTTTTGATACTTGCAGCCACCAGTTACAAAAAAAAGGTCTTCTTTACAACTGCTTTATTTTAAATTTGATTTCAAGAAAAAATTGGCTTTTGTAATTTTCCTCATTTTATAAAATGCAACAACCAAGAAGTATTTGCATATTTCTCTCATGGGTTTTAGCCCTTCCTAAAGTATGCCTACCATACAGTAATAAACCCAGTCAGGAAACAACTTATCCATGCATTCAATATTCTCCCACAATCCTATGAAAATCTTACGCTTCTTGAATGCTGGTTTCCTTTCTCGCTGAATTCTCTCTACAATTTTCGCCAATTTTAACGATATCATCGGGATTCAAATCGCAATTCAAAGAATACAGATTTAAATTCCATCCTTTTGATTTAGAAAACTTCGAAAACTATATTTTAGTTTAGAATATTTGTACCCGTTTAGAATATTTCTCGTTTCGAAATATTTTAGAGCTTGAAACTCAAGTTTTTTATGGTTATGAACTCGCCTTGGCTTAAGAGACTGCTTCAAAACAGGCCTCCTCTACGTGTTACAGTTCTGCGATTTCTCTGAATGCGTAATGAAAGAGGTGCAAAACCTGTGGCGTAAACCTCGCCAATCTAGAACTTTATAACACAGATTACAATTTCTGTTCTCTCATTTTGTAGAATATTGAGTGGGAAACTTCTGCATTGGTTTCATGTAAATGAATGTGAAATCCTATTTTAGAGAACGAAACATTCTATATTCATGTATATTGAAATGCAACTATATTTTCCAATAAAAGTTGTTCCGTCCTACTTTTATGTGATTATTCTAAATTAAACAATTTTCTGGAAAGTTTTTGTTATTATTATCCCTGAGTTAAAATTTTAAACTGGAGTTAGTTTTCCATAATTTTAATTTTCATAGAAAAATATCGAACTCTAAATATTATGTAGAACAATGTTTTTATTTTTAAAATAATATTAAAAATTCTAAAAGAATTAAAGATACTTCATTTATGCAATTTGCATGCAGTGAATTCATCCAATATAAAATAACAGTTTACAATGTTATTAAAAGTTCACTAATCGCATTGAGGAGTAATTGTAAGCTTGTTATACAGTCGACAGAATTATACATTAATACTAGTTTAAATGAGAAGTGTATATTAAACTGTTATGAGATACACTCATTGAAATGCTATTTAAGTTTCCTTCACTTATTCAAAATATTTGCAAAATTAGAGTTTGTTAAAAATAAATTTTGCTGAAATGATTTGCATTGATTAAGGGCTGCTTGTAAGAAAGTTGATAAATCGACACTAAAAATTTCCAATGCCTTATTCATTGAAATTGATACAGTTACTTTTACAATAATTCCCTTTTCAGTTTACACAAACAAATGAGTATTCAAACATATTTTTTAATGAAAACTTTTACTAAAAAAGTGCTAACAAACTAACTCCAAATTAGCTTGTTAGAAATTGGAAAAATATTTGTAATCATTATGAAGTTCTGGGTTTTAAAAATAAATTATGTGCGGTTTATATTTAGGTACAAACACGAAGACAAGTTATCTAAAGCAGTTAAAGCAGACAAGTTATCTAAAGCAGTTAAAGCAGACAAGTTATCTAAAGCAGTTAAAGCAGACAAGTTATCTAAAGCAGTAAAAAGTAAACAAGTTAATGGTTAGATGCTTCTTATTTTTAAACTTGTCAGTTTTAGTAAATTGCAATAATTTTTTTACCGGTTTCCTTATATCATTCAAGTGACAAATATATCTTTCTAAAATAATTTTTCTCAATTACTGTTATAAAATTTATATGTGTGTGTGATGTACGATATTTTTTTCCCAATGGCAGATTGTAGACAGTTACAACTCTGCAACAGAGTCTATTAATCTGTTGTTCCATGATACCCAAGAAACCGGCCAAAAACAGTGACCTCTTAGTCGCCGAGGCGTTGTCCCGGGTGCACCACAGGGCGTGGGCCACCATCGCACCCTCACACATGCCATAGGGACCCGTTTATAAGGTAGGCATCATTCATTCTTCATTCACACACACAAGGAAATGACAAAGACAGGATAGAGATGGAGAAAGTACATCCATGCCTTAACCGAGATTCGAACCCAGGACCTTCCTATCCGTAGTCAGGCACGCTGACCAGTGATGTAAGATATAATAGAGTTTAAAATATACTCCTACACATAATTTATTAGTACTTAATGTATGAACTATAACTTAACTTATACACTATTATATATATATATATATATATATATATATATATATATATATAAAAGAGAGAGAGAGAATTTGTTTAGAAAAAAAGTATAATATTACTTAGAATCACATGTACCTAGAAATTCCAAAGATATTATTAGTTTTTTATTTTTTTTTATTTTATTCTGAAAATCAATCATGTTATATTATATATACTTTCATGATATATTATTTATTTTCTAGATTTATGTGAGCTTTCAGAAGCCTTCATTAACCTTTTTTATGCACTAAATCAATTCTTTAATGTTTACAGCTTAGACGTTTCAGTATATTTGAAAATATGAGTATTATGAGGAAATCAATTAAACAACAATGTTTAATAGATTTATAAGTTTCAGCGCCATCGAAATGAGGCATAATTTGATATCGGAATAAGGGATTAGCATTATCGGAAGTAAATGTTAGAGATTTTTGTTCTTGGTATCGAAAACCAATGCTCAGGATCAAAGTGATGGAAAAGCTAAACGGATGTGGCTTTAAAATCATTAATGTATTCTTATGCAAGTAAGTGATAAACTATGGATTATTCGTTATAGTATATCCATGAAATAACATAATCCAGCACATCTTTTCATGTAAAGTTTCTATCAGAACTCTATAAGAACATAATAAATGTATCATGTTGAAGTTGTGTAAGAAAACTAGAACAAAAATGATAAATGAACCAATATATAAGGAGTTTAAGTACATTATTGTTTTTAAAAAAATTTATATAGTATATCACATTAAGGAATATTTAAGCATTTTGCTCATAAAGAAAATAGAGTAATGCATTTTTTGTTATATTCTCGTGTTAAAAATAATATGAATCCAGAATAATGAACTAATGATAAAGATATATTTTAAACTTTTAATAAAATATCATGCAAATTATTATTTTTTAGGATATAGAAAATTTTTACTGTAATATTTATGGAGTAATATTACTTGTATATAGAGTAAATCTATATAATCAGATTAAATAAATATAAAAAAGTGCAAAAAAAATTAACAATACAATTGTATAGAAACATGTATTATTTAAAATGCGATTAAATTGCTTAGATTATCTACCTTTTTAAGAATTATTAATGTGAAATTTAAATTTTCGTAGGCAAGTATTTAATTTTTATTTATTATTCTATGTTATTGCTATTGCAAAGAAAACAATATATTTTCCCAAATATTATACATGTTTGTATATACAGGTATGGACACATACATGTATGTATATACATTTATATATGCGTATATATATGTTATATATTCTAATTAATAATTAAAAAAATTTGAAGAAGATAAAAAGTATACCAGTTTTCTGTATATATTTTTTTATATTTTCACATATTTTCATCCTTTGTAACAAATTCAATGTTAACTTTTTTATAATTTACTAAATTGAATGCCGGCTAACTTGTCTAGAGGTCAGCGTGCCTGACTACGGATAGGGAGGTCCTGGGTTCGAATCCCGATTCAGGCATGGATGTACTTTCTCTCTATCCTGTAAGTGTCCTTTCCTTGTGTGTAAATGAGGTGAGTAGTATAAGTTTACAGGTTCTGTGCATCAATGAGGAGGAGGAAAAAATAAAAAATTAATGTATATATATATATAATAATTATTTTTTCCAAAAAATAATTTAAGATAAAATGGAAATTTGAATATATAAAAACAAGAAATGTTAAACTAAAACTGTTATTGTACTGTTATGTACGAGGGTTGCTATTTATATTTCTGGCCTTGGCAACAGTAAGTGTTGCTAGGCGACCGAAGACGATTTTAATCGAAAGTTTGATATTTTTAAACATAAATTCAGCAGACGATTTACCATTATAGCTTTATTTGTGTTGTTGACAGTAAATTGAAAAGTTCTTCTCTGTCAAAAAATGGAAATGAATCGTGAACATTTTCGTGCCATTATTTTTCATAACTTTCGACGTGGATTGTCAAGACAAGAGTGCTTCGATGAACTTAATTATTTATACAGCGATAAAGCGCCATCCTACAGCACTGTAAAAAATTGGTATAACGAATTTAATCGTGGTCGATGTTCGATCCAGGACGAATCCCGTGCAGGTCGTCCAAAATCCGTTGTTGTGCCAGAAAAGATCAATGCTGTGCGTGAACTGATAAAGCAAGATCGTCATGTGACATACCGTGAGATAAAGGCGTCTTTGGACATTAGTATGACTAGCATCAATAAAATATTGCATGAACATTTGAGCGTAAAAAAAATTTGTTCGCGTTGGATCCCGCATAATCTGACAAACACTCAAAAAAAAGCTCGTGTCGATTGGTGCAAGGAAATGTTGGAAAAATACATTCAAGGTACATCAAAGGCTGTGTATAACATCTACACAGGTGACGAATCATGGATCTATGCATATGAGCCGGAAACAAAACAGCAATCAACTGTATGGGTCTTCCAAGACGAGGCAAAACCAACAAAAGTTGTTCGAGGAAGAAGCACATCGAAACAAATGATTGCCTGTTTCTTCGGCATTAACGGTCATGTGGCAACAGGGGCGTTAGAGCAACGCAGGACGGTCAATTCTGAATGGTACACGACCATTTGTTTGCCAGAAGTCATCGGAGAAATTCGAAAAAAGCAGAAGAACAGGCGAATCATTTTTCATCATGACAATGCGAGCTCTCACACATCGACTCAAACAAAGGCATTTCTGACGGAGCGAAAGATCGAACTGATGGGTCATCCGCCGTACATCCCTGATTTGGCACCCAATGACTTCTTCTTATTCCCACACATCAAAAATAAATTACGTGGACAACGATTTTCGACCCCCGAAGAAGCGGTTGATGCATTCAAAACGCATGTTTTGGAGTTACCTCAATCGGACTGGAAAAAGTGCTTTGAATATTGGTTCAAACGCATGCAAAAGTGTAGTGATCATCATGGAGAATATTTTGAAAAACAATAAAACCAATTTCGATCCTACATATTTGTTTTTTCATTATTAGGCCAGAAATATAAATAGCAACCCTCGTATTTCATTTTACTGTGAAGGTGATAATTATAATCATCACTGAAATTTGATAACACGCTTTTATTCCTGTAGTTTCATGATAACAAAAGATGATAAGTTTCAGAATTAATTTGTCAAATAATCAAGTTTTGTGTTACAATGAAGAAAACATATGTGGAACCGGGTCACGAAGCAAGTTTTGGTGGTGTAAATGCCTTATACCGTGCTGCTCAAGGGAAAGTACCAAGAAACACAATAAAAAAATGGTTGGAAGGCGTAGACGCATACACTCTACACAAGCCGGCCAGACGGAATTTTCTAACGAATAGAGTTATAGTATATGGGATTGATCATCATTGGCAAGCCGATTTGGTAGATCTATTACACCTGCGAGAATACAATCAAGGTTTACGGTACATTTTAACATGTATAGACATTTTCTCTTAATAAGCGTCATTTGATGGTCTAATTTTTGAACAAAAGTTTTAAAGACTACAAATCTGAACTTTTGCCCATGTAGCGCAAGATTTTTTGTCGAAGCTTGGAATTTTCGAGAAAATTTTGTTTACAGTATTCTAGCTACTGTTATCAAGCATTGTTGGTAAATTGTTTTACCAAAATAATAATTTGCAGTAATTGAATTGCAAAACTTTTAAACTATGAAAAAAATGAAAGAAAGTCCATAATTTTTTGAAAATCTTGTTAAAAATACTCACAATATAGTAGTTATTTATAGAAAACATATTCCCTTTACAATTTTTTTTTGAAAAAGAAAGGAAACTTATTTTCGTGGAAGGTAAGTGTAATATTGCACATCAGGTGAAAGAAGATGAATTTTCTAAAGTAATACACGGTTGTACCAGTGCTTGTCTTGTAGCTGAGGCAACAAATATGCCTATCTCATCTCTTCAGAATATCAAGAGCATCATTCGTACAAGGTTCACTTTGTTCAGAAACTGCTTCAACATGATTTTAAGACAGATCAATGGTTTTCTCTTTGATTTCTAGCGTGTTTAAGATAGATTTAGAATGGCTGTGGAATATTTTCTTGTCGCTGAAAGACATTTCCCTTTTAACAACTCAATGAATACTCATAACTGTCGAATTAGGAAACCAGAAAATCCGTTTTACATTTACAAGTGACGTTGCACTCATTAGAAGAAAGAATCACGTTGTAATCAAAAGAAGGAGCAACACTGAAGCGCAAATTTACTGCATCATTCATTCCCGGCCCGTATTTTTTAGAGGATTTACCTGACTGTGGTCCTTAACACGTTCAGTCACTGGACAGCTATATCCATCACTATTGAAAAATAAACTTGTTCTGGATTTGCGAGTATATCGGTGTAATTCATGTACCATTTTCATGCATGATGTAGCTTCTCCCCCCATTAGTCACTGCTTATGGATGGCAAGTCATCAGCCAATGCATTCTTGAATTCGGGTTTTCTAAGTCACCAAATACAAATCCACATAACTTTTGGATGGGGGGAGTTTAAAACGTGTGGTAAATCATCATGATAATCTATGAACTGTATCTCACTTTAAAGGTAAAATTTCATAACATATTTGCAAGATTTCACTGGACACACTGGAGTCAGCTGTGGAACACGTTGACTTTTGACGATAGTTGCTGAAATTAATTATCATTATGTTGAACGTTGCAATATCATTTGGAAATTATTATAAATGTATATGTTGTCTAATTATCTAAAAACAACTCCCGCTGATGGGAAAAATTTTAAATAATTATTTTCTTCACTCAGAAATATTCTCATATGGCTTAAATAAAGCTTTGTAATTTTCTCAACAAAAGTTTCGTCTATAGACAAATTTTAAAAAGGGCCTTGTAATTTTGAAAAATCTTTATATACAAATTTAAAAAAAGAACTTTTATTTGGATGAGAAAAGGGAGATGCCTTTCACATTTTTATGAATATATCAATCATCTTGTATGTCCGAATATGTAAGAGTCTCTTTCGGTTGCGACACTTGTACGACACCCAGTCTTTTTTAAAAATCCTCTTGGAAAATAAGAAAACATGCGGTGAAATTTAAATTAGTTATTGGAACTTATTTGAAATAATAGTATGTTCATTATATAGAGTTATCATATCCTATGCACAGTTTATGTAAATTGTGATTTTGTTCAAGTCACAGACGTTTAATGGATTTTCAGAGATACTATTATGAACACTTTAAATTTTTGACTGATAGAATATCAACTGCCTAAATTGTAATAAGATATTTTGAAAAATTTAAATATATACTATTTGTGTCTAACATAGATTACATTTTATCTTATACGAATACTTCAAATTGCGCAACGAATGTTGAGAATTACATTTTCTTCTATTATTAAATTCATCAGCATAATCTTGAAATAACATATTTGGAGATGAAATATTTTTCAAATAATAACTTATGAAATGAATGATGTCAAAAAATATTTTTCTAAATTGTTTTTACTGAAATGTTTTAAAACCTTTTTACTGAATTTACTGAAGAAGGACTGAATTTAATAAATTTTAGTTAAACCAATACACAC
The DNA here is from genome assembly GCA_030067965.1 of Latrodectus elegans. Lineage (NCBI taxonomy): Eukaryota > Metazoa > Arthropoda > Arachnida > Araneae > Theridiidae > Latrodectus > Latrodectus elegans. The sequence goes on from CM057810.1 coordinate 4,887,599, forward strand.
ATATAAGGATTTTCATATACTTCTTATATAGTGCCTTTTTTATACAGTATTATTGTTGAATGTTATAATGTTTTCTCGTAGTAGATTCAATATGTGATATACGCGCTGCTGAACATATAATTGATTATCAAAATAATGGAAAAGCTTGTGAATAAAAGTGATATTTTTTTAAAAATTCCCTGTAAAATTATTAAAATTTAATCCAATTTACCAGCTTTTTTAATGCAAAAATTATAATTTATTGTAAAATGAGGTAACTTTAATAAAGTATGGCTTGGATTTTAATCTAAAACATAAAATATCGAATTTCACAGATTTTCAGAGGATCGATTTTAAGAGTCTGATTCACAACAACTGCAAGAGATGGATTAATATTCTAGTTTGATAATCTCCGGTGTGTGCAATGGTATTTGTCCAATCACGACTTGAGGAAGAAGAGAACGAAGTGGCAATTTATAGATTTCTTGTCACACAGTTCCTCTACCTCAGTGCAATGGAACCACACTGGTCTGCAATGGAGTGGTCTGCAATCCGGAATCGATGCTTTCTACTAGTATCCCTCCTGGAACTTCCGCTCTGTTTCCATTAAAAATGGTGCAATATTCCTCTAAAAACTGTCCATCATTTCAATGAGTCAAATCTGAAGCAAATCCAAATTGCGTTAAACGCCAAAATCTGCTCCCTATGCTATGTTTGTCAAAATTTCGAAGACTTCCATTGCTTTCATGATTAATCGTTAAAAAGTTTCATCTTTCAGCTGCTTTCAGTATCAAATAATAATAACTTTATTTGTTTTACCTTTTGTTTTTTACTACATACTAATTTTATTTACAATATTCTTCGTTGCATTTATATAAACATAACATCTTTTTACAGCCGATATATACATTTAACATAAGCATTATGAAATTAGTTTCTTATACCAATTAGTCTTCTATATTTCACGTGAACAAATGTATTAAAATGAAAAAAATGTTATCTTTGAAGAAAGGGATCAAATCATTTAATTATGTTCATAAAAACCATTTCTAAAGTAGATTGTGATACAAGAGATTCTGTACTTTAAATGATATTTTTCCCATAGTATTCAAATAAATTACAACAAAGAGTTTTGCAACAATTATATATAACGATTCAAAATTTATTCACACAGTCAAAAACTACTTTCTGGCATTTTTTGAAATAATAGCCTTGTTAAATGTTTACACTATTTTAAAATAATAACTAACAAAAATATAACTACTCAATTGAATATTTTATTTAGAAATAAAATAGATAGTTTAAGGAATCCTCATAACTAGTCAATTATGCAATCAGAGACATGGCTTAAAATGTATAATTTATTTAGTGTTTAAAAATTTTAATGAAGTCTGTATAGGAACTTTAAATAGAATGTGTGAGATTTTTAGCTCTCCTTCCTTCTATAGATTATCTTATAATAAGGAACTTTTATTTCTTGAATATAACATTTGACAAGTTTTAAGCTTCATATATAAATATTTCTAAACGATACAAGTACGTCATTGTCTAAGCAAAATGCTTGAATAAAGAATACATTATTAAGTTTTTAAATTATTAAGATTTACATTATTAATTTTTGGATTATTAAGAATATATTATTAAGTTTTAAATGTCATTAATTGCTTTTATTTAAACTTTTTTAAAATCAAAATGCTGATGAACAATTAAATCATATCCATTTGTGAGTAAATGCTTTTTCTTGAAAAGAAAAAAAAAGTTATAATGTGTCTCAATCAAAAATTTATTTTTCTTCCGAAAAGAAATTTACTTTTCAAGAAATGAAATTAAAATTAATGGACTAATTAAAAATCCATTTATGATAATGAAATTCAAACTAAAATGCAATTAATTTTCCTTTTTGTTTAATATATTTTGATAGAAATTACGCATTTTTTTTTTGCGAGAAATGTTATACAAGATTACTAATTTAATTGCTTGCAAATTCATAAAAAAGATATTTAATGCTTCTAAAAATTCAATCGAAAACTAATTTTTTTTGATTTTCAGCTAAGTAAAAAATAAATAAGTAATTAATTGAAATGAAAGAAAATATATTTTTATGACAGATAATGCGTATTTGGGAAAAATATGATAATAAAAATCCCAGATATATATAATATAAGTATGGAAAATATTCATATTACCGCTGTAATTTTTTTACTTGATTAAAATATAAACTACTTATTCAACTAAATAGAAAATATCAGCATAATTTATATAATTTTTAAGAAAGCACAACTAATAAAGTATATAAAATATATTAATCAAAAAATAATTAAAAAAAATTTAGTTTGGTTTTATGATTTTTCGATAAAAAATCGTTTGAGGATTAATTTTATGATTATAAGCCCATAATTTTAGAAATAAATTTATTTGTGCAGTGTTTTATAATAATAATTTTTTACACATTATTTGACATATTTTAAAGTTATATTGGAAAAGGAAAATGCAGTTTGTTGCCCATAATTGCAACTAATCCTTTGGTTAAGGAAAATTTCTTGCTTTCGTTTTCTGAAAACGTATTTCTACAAGTATATTATAAATTCATGTTCAAAATTAACGATACAAATGCATTTTTGCAAAAATTAGAAATATTTGTTATTGTTTTAAAATTTATGTTATATAATTTAATTTATAAAACAATTTAAATTTGTGTCTATAGAATCTGCTTAGTGGCGAATAGTTGTTGAAAAAGTGAAGTTTAACGGTGAAATTTAGTTGAAACTACTAAAATTTTGCGTGGAGTGCCGTTTTTTAAAAACAACAACAACTCTAGATTCACAAATTGCATTTAACAAGACTAAAAAGAGTAATTTAGATAATCCTTTGTGATTAAGAGAGATTATTATTCTAAAGGCTATGCAGTCAAAATAGAAATTTTTCGTTGGTTACAAATGTCACATATGATGGTCGCAAAACTATCAAGGGAGCTACTAGGAAGAATCAATAAGGTCACCCAAGGAATCAATATTTTCAGAAGATCGCCATTTGGCTGCAAATGCATGGCGCTATGAAGATATACGCACGTGGTAGCTATTTGAGACCTCTTGATTGAACTTGGAACAATGAAGTAGAGAGACATCAGTGTTCCGGTTTATATACACCTGCGTAACTATATAGCAGAGAATGACTTTTTGCCTTCAACCAGTATTGTACATTCCTGCCACACAGTTTGGAAGGAGAATCCTAGACATGAGGATAGAAATTTTGAACGAATGAAAATTGTAGCCTTGTCCTGTATAGTAACGAAGTAAGGATTCAACTAACAAAATTTGTTCTGCAGTGAACCTGTGTCATTCAGCAGATATCAAAGAAATCTTTCTGACTGACTGCGGTTCACGTTAGATAGGAGTAGATTGATAGACATCTTTTCCGTTCCTGAAGACAACAGGATGTTCTCAAATTTTAGGTGATCATTTTGTTTTCATGGATAGTAATAATGAATGGATGTGCACTTTAAATGAATTTAGACACATGTTGCTTTTGCTTACTAATCATGCTACAATGAAGATCAGTACAAATAATTCTGTTACTCTTCCCTGCTTTACAACACAATTTTCATGCATTAATCTCATTTTATCTCTATATCATCTCCCCTTTTATACGTGCAATATCAGTTTTGTACATCAGCGCATATATCTAATATTGACATTAATGTAACTTTTATCATTATAAATTGGATAATTAATGAAACCCACTGTTATTGATAAAAATTGAAATATAAAGCAATAAGTAAACGTATTGTTGTGTAACTATTTAGATTTCTATATAAAATTATATGTAGTTGTTCATATTTTACCTAATGTTTTATTATTCAAAATGGAAGAAAAGTGATACAAGTACCTTGTATGCAAATTATTTTCCAAATTCCTAATACATTTTATAAAGTAAAATTGAATGTGAAAACATACCGAAAGTGATTATTTATTTTTTGTAACTTCTTTTCACCATTATCATTATTAGTTTCTTTAATCAAAAATACAGGTAGTAGACCACAGGTAAATGGTTCCAACCGAAATCTTAAGCAATGATATAGGATAATTACGTTTCAGTACATTAATAGCTTTATAAAATATTAATAGTTTGTGTTTTCATTATGTGCTACTTTATTTATTATTAATATAACAATTTCCTTAGCATTTTCTGCTTACGAAAAATCATATGTGATTGAGGTTTATTATTATGATTATTGTAAAAAATGTTTTTGCCCTAGGAAAGTTATTCAGTTAATTTATTCATTATTTTCATGACACACACACACATACAAAAAAAAGAAAAAAAAAACATTCAGACTTTGGAATATAACATACGGAAAATCCTTAAAAGTTTAAAGTATTCTCAAAAATATTCACCAGTTATTTTATTTAAAAAGCAAATGACAGACTAATGTGTATAAAATACGTTAAATCACACATTGTCCATCCTCTAAAAATATAATTAATACTGCTATGAACAATCAAAACATTTATTTTATTTAATAGGAAATATCACTTATAAATATGACTGAGCAATTATAATATAAAAGTAAATGGATTTGTTCATTTTTTATTGCAGATATTACAGGTAATGTTTAAATATAAAATAATAAGGATTTTTAATTTTTTGAAAATTTATAAGACCGAGAAAAATAGTTTTAAACCGATAAGATCCTTCAAGATGATTTTTAATGCGTGCGTGCCGGATAGCGGAAACACACCGAATTTCTTCCATTAAAAGATTTTGCGTTATGCCTTCCTTCACCTAAGAGTGTTGAGAGAAATAAGTTATGTTCACAACTAATTAGTTTAAAAATTCGTACTTATACTCTATATGAATTTCAAAATGCGTTCATTAAGTATGTGCAATTTTGTCCTATCTGGGATATATTTAATCTTCATAAATAAATGATAATGTATGATTTCAAAAATAAAGACTTACATTAATTTTAAATTATAATACTTTAACCAAATGTAAGAGTTTGTGACACACATGATGTTTATTTATGAAACTTTAGTGAAATCATAAAAATGTGTTTTAATTTGTATAAAAATATAAATAAATTAAATATGTTATTAAAACAAATGAGTTAAACATTTCTTTGCCTCGTATCACATAAATCCTTAATACGTATTTTTTAGAATTAAAATAAGATTATTTTGAAAGATAGAAATATAAAAGTAAATGGATTCCATCGGCCATTAATCGTAAATAATGCTTATTTACGATTAATGGCCGATGGAATTTCTGTGAAAAGCAAATGCAATGATAATCTCCGAGACGCATTTACTATCATCCCTTGAATGATGACGGATGGCATTTTCTTCCACTCAGTTTGTAAAAGACTTGTGAATATATTTAGCGATTTCGAATGATACTGGCAGCCATTGAGTTGACGGTTAAATTCATTTCATGTTAGCTCTTTAAGTGTTAATTTCCATCCTGATGACATGTAATTCAAATGCTGGATCTCATTTTTCTACGCCAAACTGTGGTGGATCTTGCAACGTGGCAGGAGTGCTGTTATTTTGAAAGGATCCATTCCATGTAATTATAAAAAGTAAGAAACACACGATAACTCAGAAGGTAATGAGCCAGATAATACTGAGAGAAACAATTTCGTACATTAATACCTCTTTAATTAAAATTCACTGTTAGTACAATACAGGGCAGAAGTAAGCTTTCCTACGCCAACACCAAGCAGTTAGCGCAATGCAGTCTAGTAGTAAGTTTTCTTACGCAGATACAAAATTGTTTGCATAAAATATTCTAGAAATAGGCTCTTCCTACGCAGACACCAAACTTCTTAAACGTTATCCAGAAACAGAGTTTCCCTATGCATCATCAAACTCAGAATCTGCCACTTGAACGATTAATAGCGAAAATTTAACTTTTCTCTTTAGAACCCTTTTCTACTCATTCGTGGTCCACAATCACTGGTATTTGTTTTACTTTAGCCAAGGCGATTGATTGGTTTTTAATGATCTGATTTTGAGATCATAGTATATTGTAACAATTGTTATACAAATTAAGGATGTATCATAGCGATTGTTTTCAATTTGCATTTGAAAGTTATCGATTAGAAAGGAAGAAATAATTATCAATAATTCTAAATATATGTTAAGTAAAATTAATAAAAAATAATAAAAAAAATTCATTCTCACATGATTGTCTTACATCAAAAAGTATAAATTAAATGTCTAAAAAATTTTGCTCACTATTAACATACACTTTAATAAATGCACTTTCGTAAATTTTTTAGTCATTTTTTGATATAATAGAAAATTTTATTATGTTTCGTTTATTTCTGTAGACTATTGAATATGAACGACAAAACCTCATATATTTATTTTTTACTTTGGAACATTTACCTTGCACATGTCTAATTACAGACTTCATTATTAATAGTAAAATTTTATTTGGTGCATAGAATTAAACAGTTCATATTCGTAAAATAAGCTGTTTAAAATAAATTTAGATTGAGATTTATAATATTAAATTTAAATAGTATTTTTCAGAAAACAATTATAATATCTAAGTGATTAGAAATGATAATGTAAATAATTTGAAAGTAATTTAAAAAATAGTATCAAGTTTATTAAAAGAATTTATTGCTTTTATTTACAAATTTGATTTGAACATTGATTTAGAAATGTTGTATGACATTATTATTCTACATGCTTTTCTGACTGAGAATGATTTATGCAATTAAAGTATTCATCCTTTGATGAAAGATGTGCAATTTTTTTTTCAAAAATAAAGAATTTTTAATTCATTGTCTTACGTTTCTATTCGAAAATAATTTCCTCCTCGTATAGTGGCTCGTTATACGATAATGCATTCCTTCTAATATAACATTGGAAGTTTCACAGACATTCCGTTAAATGAGTTCAATCTATGACATTTAATCCTTCAGATCGTATCTCTTACTTTTTGAAAATCAATATCAAATAAAGGGTTTCTCCTAAAGATTGAAGTTCTTCGAGAATCTTAATTAATTTCCCGGTATTTCCTTTCTAGAAATGACTTCGTTAATAGTTGGATACGATATTCTGTGCTGGCCTTTTCTCTTGTTATCAAGATAATTATTTTACACCTTATGCATTCAAGCATACCTCGAGCACAGTTTGGGCTTTATTAAGAAATACGTTAATATTGTGGAATCTTAACTTAAGTAGATTTGATTAAAGCGTCATCTTTTAAAGAAATAATAGGATATTAATGAGAGATTCAAAATGACCGCTTGATTAAATAACTATGATTTTAATAAGGATAAATCTTGCACATTTAAAATGACATTCCTATGACAATACTTTCTCCTTTTTTATCTTAAAATTGATTTTTACTTAATTTGAAATAAATGTAACATGTATTGATAAATAAAAAGATAAAAAAATTAACATTAATTGGGGAAACAATATTAAAGTTGCAATATATCTGTCATGGAAATGTTTCTAAAATAAAAATTAAAATATTCTAAAACGATTTTTATGCTTAAAATGAAATAAAATTCCAATGCATTTCTTAAATTTTATCACTTATTCGGTTGTTTTCATAAAAGTGACTTCTCATGAAAAAAATTATAAACTTATAATTTTAATAAAATATTTGCTTATCATAATCTTTATCATGTAGAAGAAAACTTAAATTTATTTCTTGCATTTTATCGTTGATATGTTTAATTGTGAGTATAAAAAGCATCTTTGTATTTTATTTAATGTGTACAACTAATGCGTGTTACATTTCATTTGTACATTACCATGATATCGTTTATTACGACTTATTTCAAATGTGAAGTAATGTTTTTACGCTTATGAAAATAATTTATTATATATAGTATACCTAATGAAACAAACAAGATTTCTGAAATTAATTATAACGGAGTTCTTTCTGAATATAGTATAATAAAAGAATGCAAATGATTATTGGAATGTTTTTAATTGAGAAAATTTTAAAATTGTTAGGAAAGTTGCTATATAATTTAAATACAAACATGAAAGTTTATCGTAATTTTAGTGAAATATTTTGAGTTTAATTAACTGTCAAGAATCCATATATTCACTCTGTTACTAGATAAAGAAAGAAAAAGCAATACTTGTATGGTAATAGTTTTAGTATTTTAGCATTTATTGGAGTACTAGTATAGAAAACTGACATTCAAATGTGTGAGAATCAGAAGAACCTTGAGACGACATCCGGGCACATTGCTTCTTCTAATCCAGCAGCACTCATCCCGACTGCAGTGAAAAAGAGTAGCATAGAAACAAGGGGAGTTTTTTCCATTAAAAGTTTAGTTTTCTGGTGAGGGTGCGGTACAGAGAAGATCTTACCCAGTAATAACAATTTCTATTAAGTACTTGCTAATCCTACTATTGCAAGATTATTATGCTTTTGGAGAAGCCGGTATCGTTAAGATATCTTAACCAATTAGTTATGCTTCTTAAGCCACTTTATGAATGTTATTGGTGACATCAGTCATGAAATTAATGATTAGTTAATTGCTGGAGCTTCTTAAGTCAGTTTTTTATGTAATTAATAAATGTTGGAGACGTTAGCCTTTTATGAATATATCTAAAAGCTTCTCAAAATATTTTTGGGTTCGGAATGTGTGTTGTTTTGTGATGCTTAGAAAAATAAATTAAAATTAGCATCTATAATTCATTTGTGATTTTGACCCCAAGACCTAAGCAAAACTCTTTCATTCATGGATTATCATTTTGAAATAGGATGAAAATTCACTAAAAGCTTTCTTAAAGCTGGCCATTTTAAAAAACATAAATATTAAATTTATAGATATTTTAATTTTTCTTTGTTTTCAAGTAGATATTGTAACTGAAAGCTTCCTCCACAATTTTAAATTTATTAGTACATTATTAATGCGTTTTTTTGTCGTTTTCAAGTATCTGTCTTTAGAATGACAAAAATTTGAGAATTTGAATTCATTCTTAGTTTATTAATAGCATTTCAAAGTAGATATTTTAAAAATTACGTTATTCTGTTATTAAATGTCCCTGGAAAGATTTGAGCTGCATTGTTTCATGAAGCTCATGGAATTTTTATAAAACAAATACACATACAGTTTTTCTACAAAATATGATGATATTTAAACTGAGATATTTTTTGATTCATGCTTAATATTGTGATTAATTACCTCATGCAATTACGGAAAGTTATTGTAATATGCAAACTAGTAAAAGTTTTAAAATTCTGAATTTATCAGTGATTGCTAAGATAATTTAAAATTTATTGAAAATATTTCTACGATGAATAGTTTTTATTCACTGGAAATTACTTTTAAGCCAGTAATTTAGTTTCTTAATGAAATTTGATGGTTATATCAACCCAATTAACTCTAAATCCATTCCATACTTTTACAGAATTTATCTGTCTTTAAAAAAGTAATGCAAAATGTTTTTTTTTTTAACAAATCAACAAATACCTATTCAATAAATAATTAAAATATCTCTAGATATAATATTTTAATTAATATCAAACAAAATAATATCATGAAAATAATAATAATTCAAAATAGATTTAAAGTCGAGATATTTTTTTGAAAACTAATTCAACTTCAAATCCAAAATATATATTATGTATATTTTTCTATTTAAGAAAAATTTAATTAGTAAGTTGTTTAATTAAAAAATCTAGATATATTCTTATATATAAAAATTTTTTTTTTCTGATCAATCTAGAATTTGCATGTGTCCATCAGGAAGGCGTGACTAAAAGCTCAGAACAACTACAGAATATTAAGAAAATGCTAAAACAAATTTTGTTCTACAAAAGAAGTATAACAATGACTGTTGAAACAATTATTAAACAGGTACCGTAAAATGCACATCAGTTACAGTTGTGGATGAAGAGTTGAGCGGTTCGGCGGAATTATTCAACAACAACATCGCTCATTTAGTCACTTCATGACACTTGCTTCTCGTTCTGAATTTTAAGTAGAATGTTTCGGCAGTTGATTTGTTTTCAACTTTACTTTTTGTGGATTTCATTGCGTTTGTTATACGGAATGCGAAAGTAACTTTTATGTTTCGCAATTAATTTTTTTAAAGTATCTGTGTATTCACATTAAATTATTTTGTGATGTAAATATGTAACATCAAAGTATATCACTACAATTTCATGTAAATATTAACAACAAAAATTAGAGTATAACAAAAGTTGATATTTTTTACACAAAGAATAATTTTAAATGATACGGCATGCATATTCTTGTTTTTAGACAACGGTTCATGCTTTTTCTTCCCTTTATCAATCATTTCCATTTACGTATAAAGCATGCAAATGATTAACGATTCATGTTACTGAAATTAAATTGTCAAGAATATATATCGTGTGTGCTAGTGCGTTTTGTAATTTTGCTGAGTGTTTATTTCAATGTTATTTTAATATATAATCGTCAATATATTTTTCTTGCTATACAAAACCTTCACTTTGTTTTCAGTGTGATATATTTCTTAAATTGAAGCTTATACATTTAATTAAAGAGCTTTTCCTTAGCTAATGGTAAGAACATTCTCTTCACGTTGTGTCATCATTCACAGTTGAATTGCAAATGGCTTATGCGTAGCTATATCAGAGAGATCTAGTTATAGCAGTAGGAAACTATATTTTTTGTGAAATACTTGTAAGAGTGAATACTTTGAAAGTGCTTTTCTTCATCGCAACACGTGAATAATCCCTCTTCTAGTGAAAAATTCTTAAAAGGCAAGGCATGGTGGATGAATAAATCTTTGCTACACTCTTTGGTTCTCAGAGTGCACCCTACAACGTTTCAAAAATAACAAGTCATAATTAAAAGTAAAAATAATAAAAATATATAACATAAATTGAGCGAAATTTGGAATTCCATTTAAGATATGTTAAGGTAAAAATATTTGCTTATGTTTAAACTGTATTCTCTCTCCCTGCATAATTTTAAAAATTTGTTCTCTTTTTGAGAAAATTTCTTAATTTAGTTTAAAATTAATGTTTTAAAATCAATAATTTTCTCGATCTCTTGTGGCAAGGAATAAGAAATTCTAATAAAGGAGTCTATAAGAAAAACCTTTCTACATATAATCTAGCCGTGTGTTTTCATTGAACTTTTGGAGCAAAGAATTAGTAATTCTGTTATGGTAGAGTCATTTCTATTTTAGATTATTGTATGCATTTGAGCCCTCACTTGTGATTATAAATTCTATGACGCAACTAATCATTGCATGAATTTCAATTCAAGTCGCATAGGAGAGCGTCAGTTAACAAATTTTGACGATAATGATGATGGAAGTTTATGGCAAGGTAAAGAGTTATAAATAAAATTCTTGATTTGAAATGATGTTTAAAATAAGTAAGTGTTACTTTTTTATTTTCATTATCATTTCTTATTACTTTCCTATTTAATCTTCACATATTTTGTCTCAATTAAATTAAAAATTAATTAAAAAATTTATTAATACAAATATTAAATAAGGATCTTTTCGCGTTTAAGATAAGTATTTTACATATATTTTAAATAAAATCTATTTTCTGGACACAATTTTAAATTACCAAACTACTTCACCTTTATATGCAGAGAAACTAAACTTCTAAAAGCATAACTTGATTCTGGGTTACGACACTCTGTAAGATTTTCTTAAAAAAGTTTTTCCCTTGCGTAAAGGAAAATTTGTTTCAAGTAACAGATATTTCATTTGGGTTTAAATATAAATCAAATCAATATAAGCGCTTGATGTAAATCCTTAAAAATATTTGTCTTCGCAATATTATTTTTGAATCATTTAAAATATCGTGTATTAAATGCCTTCTATTCATTAAACTTTTATACAAAGTAATTTTTTATACAGAATATTTATACAAAATATTATTTTTTAATAAAAAAAATTAAAATTTTTGCTTTAAAAGAAAAATTTAATTATTATTTGGCTTAATTGGCATTTGTATTGCAAATAACTTCTTGTGTGAAGCATGTATGACATCGTAAAGTATGCATGTGTAATTTACGAAAATTTTCTAGACTAACTATTTGAAAAAAATCATTCAATTGTAGGCTACAAATCAGGAGCTTGTGATGCAGTTCAATTTAAAACTCTTTATGTATAAAAAATCTCCCGATCTCCGAAATATCTTATAATATTGCATAAATCATGATACTAAAATGAAGCATTGAAGCTGATTTATTTTAATCTTTATAAAATCTCAGCATCCATTTTGAAAATCATTAGCTATTTTATCACTAATACGATATAAATAAGATATAATATTAAAAGAATAAGGAATTTAGTGCATAAAAACGAAAGTCAGAAATTTATTTGAGACATTTTTACGACATTCGGTAAATAAAAAGTAAAATCGTCCGAACATACGATGTTTTAAATTTTTATCTTTTAATTTGTTGCTGGGAAGAGAGCTAAGCTAGTTAGTTTCATATCACAAGCAAATACAGCGTTTGTAAAGAGATAAAGGAGCAAACATAAATGCTTTCAACATCAATGGATGCATTTTGAAAATCTACGCATTTTAGGTTGGTTGGTTTGTTTGTCGCTCAACGGTCATTTTTTGCACACGAGGTCTAATTAGACCGGGACCTACGGTTTAAAGTGGATTCCAAACTACTACAAACATCCATGCCCTAGGTGGGATTCGAACACACGAACTGTTGAACCGAAGGCAAGAGCGCTAACCATTCGGCTGCCAGCTCGGCTACGCATTTTAGGATTTAAACTTAAAAAAGTATAATATTAAATAAAAATCTTTCTTCAATATAATGAAACAAACAGATTTTTCATGTCATTGTTTATTTTAATATCCAAGTCACCGAGAATTATTATAAATTATGGATTCCAACACGATAATAAAAAATAGAAAATTTAATATCACCGTCACCTGTATTAGATATAAACGTTATAAAATGTCAAATAGGAAGTCAATCTACATAAGTAATGGATATCATTTATAAAAAAATCATTAATTACAAACATTTTTCAGCTTTCTTTAAAGTCAAATATTCCAATAAATAAGAGTACTCTTTGATTTTTTTTTTATAAATTTTTACTTTCTTTTAGTAACAATAAAATAATTCTACCATTACAACAATAAAAAATACATTATTTCGTAAATAAGAATAACAATATTTATATAAGAGAATCATGTGTTTTCAGTGTTCTTCATAAAATGTTTTTGTTATACAAGACAAAGGCAATATTAATTTCACACATCTTTGCTGTTATATTATTTAATAACAAATGTCTGATATTTGGTACTAAATATAATTTGTTATTTTTTCCGATTTCAAGACCATGTTTTATTAATTATTGACAAATCATGAAATTTTCATTTTATTTAAGACTAAAAATGTATGTGACACTTTTTTGTAATTTTTTAAATGTGAACAAAGAAATAGTTATGAAGAAAAGCAATGTTTATTCCTATTCGTAATCTATAAAAGGAGGAAAATATCAATAGCTTTTAAGTAACTTGTGTAATATTTTTAGTCTGTGAATGATGTAGTATTATAATGTTTCAGAATTAATTTATTGCTGTTCCAATTTATTTTTGAAAAGGAGAGGAATTTTGACAATATTCTTAAACACTATCAGAATAGAAATTAAGAGTAAAATACCTAATGATTTTGAAGACACTTAGAAATTTGTAAGAATGATTTCAATAAAGCATATAAATATTTTATTAACGAAGCTCCTGTAGGTGTGTGTTATGTAGCACAAAGTAAACCATGAGGTTTACAAAAGTAAGTATATTCAACCGCAGAATCATTCACTAGTGAACAACAATCAAAGTGTTAAAAGCTTAATATCCAAAAAAGTTCAGTAAAACGGCAGTTGTTTCAATTTTTCATAAAAAATTTAAAAATAAAACAGTGGGCCACCTAATCTAATAGAGAAATACTTTAATCTGTTGCCTGCCATCTGCAGTGCAACAGAACTGGTTCAACATCTTCTACCTCACAGGCACAAAGATCACTGTAAACGATATTAAAACGAACTTCTGAAATAACCGCAATCAGATAACATTTGAGTTACCTCAAAGTCCAGTGAGAAGTATTTACTTTTTATTTTCTACGAATTTGTTGAAAAAACTTTTTAGCTTTTGAAGGGACGGAATAAGTAGTACTTCAGTCATAAATTTTCCTCAAACAACAGCATTTCCAGTAGGACACCTCAAGATGCATATCACGGAAGGTTTAACCAAGTGGTCTGAATGGTTTCATGTCATAGAACACAAGAAAAATAAGCATTTATAAGAGCCTCAAGATCATGTGAAATAGTATCTGATAACATATTATCAGTTTCTTCCATTGTAAGAAAATTCAGCTAAACAAAGACAACCGATCTGTACAAATGTGTTCTCTGTCTCGACTCACATTCTCATGATACCATTTAATAATAAAATTTAACCACTAGTTTAACTAATTTATAATTTTATGTATTTCTGTATATCACTTTTTACTATAAATACGAAAAATGATTTTTCTGGAAGTAACTAAGACACTTATTTTAAAAATATCTTAGAACCTTTTTTACATATTTAGTTACAGCTTTTAAGCGTATTATTTCAGGTACTTAAATAAGAAAAATCTCTAATATATTTTATGGGATATTTTTTTCAGATCATTTATCAAATTTTAGTAGGTATTTCTTAGAAATTTGGTGTATAAGTATTGTATTTAAAAACAGTTTTCCTAGAAAATTAAAAAGAAAACTATTTAAAGCAAAATGATTCAGAATTTAAAAATTAAACTCCTTATTACTCTACACCTATTACTCATTTTATGCTTTATATACAGTGCGCGTTAGAAAAATATTTTTCTTAACATGAAAGTGTTTGATCAATAAAATTGTACGAAATATTATAGTTTCAACAATTAGGTATTAAATTCTATTATGTAATAATTTTTCTCTCTTGCTCATAGGTTAAAGTAAGAAAATTTAAAATTATGTGTGTAAGAAATTATCTGTACAAGGGCTCTGAAATCTTAAAAAAATATGTATTAATATTAAATAAAAACTGATATTTTAATCGCCTAAATTATTTTACAGATTTCATGAGATTGTGGCTCTAAATATATATTTTACTTTCATGCACTTTTCATTTAATAGAATTTTTAAAAGCATAGTATTTCTTTAAGGCAAAATTTTATAAACCATATCAAATTGAAAATGTAAGTGTACGCTATTTGTAGATGGTTAATCGATAAATGTTTCCTTATATTGTTTGACTGTTTGCATGTAATTGTATCAAAAATTATACTGCATGTCTTTTATCTTAAATGCAACAAACAGCAAAATAATATGATCTCTAGAATTTACTTGTAAGATTTAGATATTCTGCATTGAGAAGATAATATTTTTTGGCATATAAAATTATTTCTTATATTTGTAATAAAAATACTGTAAAATTTTCGTTATTTGTAAAGTTTAAAAATTTACAAATATTAATATTTCCTATTCGTTTCATATCAATAAAAATATCAACGTTGTAGTTGAAAATCATTTTACATTTTATATGTTATTCCTACTTTTTAAACTTATCTTAAGCATTCGATCACAAATTAGTTTGCTTTATATTTTGCATACGGAGCTGGTTATTTATTAATGTTAAAGTCTCCCATTTAGAAATTTGATGCTACATTGATTGCGCAGTATGTAATTAACGTAACAATTGTTTTCAAAATAAGTATGCATTCAACAATGTAACATATTGATGCAATTGTTACATTAATGTAAGAAATTTAAATTTTTAACTGAAATAAATATATAACACATAGAATGGAGTTGGTTGCTTGTTCTGTGACATATGTATATATATATATATATATATATATATATATATATATATATATATATATATATATATATATAATATATAATATATGACAGTAGCTTTTATACATTTTCTTTAAATATACAGTTGAAATATCTTTTTTAAAATTTTTAACACACAGATAATATTATTAAATCCTTAACTGTGTGATATATTATTTTATTGTCTTTTTGAAGATAATAATTATCTGAAATATTTAATTCATATTTATAGAGAATTGAAAAATTTATGAAAAAAGTAACTACAAAATATAGTAGATTTGGTTAGTAAATAATCCTATTATTATTACTAATTAATGAATAATCCTATTATTTCTTAATTAAAAATATCTTATTATCTGTGTTAAATTAAAAATGAAAAGTTCAGAAGGAAGCAATATTTCGTGTCACCTAAAATAATTAACATATAGTTTTCGTTTCCCACATTTTAAATCATAGAAATAAGTTTCTCGTTAATTATATCAAGTTATCTTAATCAATGCAAGATCTCATATTCGTAAAGTAGCTTTTATTTACATGTCATTTTACGCAATATATTATACAATTTAAATCTGTGAAGCATATGCTTCTTTAAAAATATGATTAAAAATGTACATGATAATTCATTCAGTGGCTTAAACATATTGAAACTGATGTTCACGAATTCTTTTCATGTGAGTGGAAGCAATAAAAGGTTTCCAAATGGATAATCCTATGGAAACGATCAGTTTCCTGCTATGAGGAGAGCTAAATAATGCATAACAGTCTAAATGCTTTCTCAGAATCTATTAATTTAATAAAGCTGATACTTATATATATATATGTTACAAATAAAATATAATTTAAGATCTATATTTTATATGCATTTTTTTAATTGCATGTTAGGTATCTAATTTTGAAAACGTGAAATATTTTTCGTTATGCATAATGAGTTTTCTTTGCAGTAGGAAATGAACATTTTAAAGCTAAATAGCCTTAATGTTTTCGCATAAAATCTCTAAAAATATTTAAAGTACAACAATATTATGGAATATATATGCCTTAAAAATACAATGCATATTAATTAATACAATTTTATGAGGAAACTACAGATATAATTAACCGTTTTAAAAGAACTTATCGGTGTTGATTTTTCCATTTAATTTTATTCAAGTTTAAAAATCAGAAAATTATAATTGCAATAAAGAATGTCATTTTCCACTTACATCTCTTCATTTCAATTGATAAAACATTATTGAAGTGTCAATAAATACAAAGATATTTTTCTTAAAATGCATGCGGGATGTTTACATAAATTATTTTTTTTATCAGTGATAAGAACTATAATTCTTATTCTTTGATACAAATTCCTTTAGAATTTTCTGTAATATACGAAATAAATTTTACACAGGAAATGCAGATTTTATTTTCAGTTAAAATAAACTTTATACCATATAAAATGAAGGTTTTGTACAGAAATGAGTAGAAGCATTTTTAAAAAGAAAATATTACGTTCATTAAAGTTTGAGATTTTTTTCTCAAACTTCAGCACTTGTTATGTAAAAAAACCCGCATTTATTTTTCAAAGAAAGTTTTATTTTTACGATCAATATACTGAAAAATGCCATTTGAACTACATCATTAGAAAGAATAACAATAGCTGAAATATTTTTATTGCATCTAATATTTAATTGTTAAATGTTTTATTCATTGTTGTTTTAAAATTGAGTTGTTTGTGGTCATAATAAGTTATACATCATATGATTTATTGGTAAAAATTATATTTTTTATGATAAAAATAATGTTTTTGAGTAAAGTAATTTTTTCAGAATGTAAAAGCAGTTAAATGATTATTTCATAAATTTTTCTAATTCCCTTTCGGTAATTGATGCATGGAACAGAAAAATAAAATTAATATGATAAAAGCTAAACTTTCAGCTGTTTGAAATATAAAGGCAGTATACATTGGAATTAAGTAATTCTGACAAATGAAGAAGATTTATATACAAAAGCTGATTTAAATGTTAAGATTTGCTTTATGTGAATATTAATATTATTAAAAACAAAACTAATTTGCTGAGAATTATACGGTGATTTTAATATTGGTTTTATTTTTATGAACGATATTTTATGATATTTAATGGATAGTTAAAAAAACTTATACTATTATGAGTGATATAACGAAATATGCATTTCTTATTCTTTAAGTGTAATTAAATTAAAAAATGTAAGTATAATTCAATTATTTTTAAGTAAATTATTCTTACAATTTTCTTTTATTATATATTTCATCCTTAGTCATAAGCTTAAACCATGCAAAATAAAATTATAAAGCAAATTTGTAAGATACAGTGTAGACACAATAAAAATAATTTCTTGCAACTAGTATTTTATACATTTGATAAAGTAGTGACAAGTTTGACAAGTGTAGTTATGAACTTGGCGAATAAATTAATTGTGTTTGCAATATTAAATTTCTCATTTATATCCGCTACATTTTTAAGAGCTGTTAAATTTCGGGTCTTTTAGAATATTTTTTATAACTTTTTGTAATGATTTGTGAATTTGTTACACGCATCTCGTTTTTACTATTAAGATTTATTAAACGTACGAACTTGAAAGCTACTCTAGTTCTGTTATTACCTTTCCTACATCAAAATAGGTGGAGGCTTAGGAGCAGCTTCTGTAATATATATATATATATATATATATATATATATATATATATATATATATATATATGTTATATATATATATATAGGTTATATATATATATATATATATATATATATATATCTATATATATATTTTTGTTTATAGTTTAGAAGGAATTTTATTTTAAAAATGATGTTAAGAATAAAAGTTTTAAAATTTTGTAATTATAATTACTTAACTATTTTGAAATTTCTATTTGCAAATATTACAAAATGAAATCATAAATTTGAATGATATATGTCTTATGAGTTTTGCAGAATTATTTGAATCACTTGCAGAATTACTTGAATCACTTGTAATCAGTTTAATGCTGTTAGAATTTAAAAAGGACTAGGTTTAAAAATGTATCAAATAAGAAATAAATTTAATTATATAGTTTGAAAGTAATTTATTCAAATTTATGAGAAGTTTCAAATGTTATAAAGGTTACTTGAGAACGCAATTGTTGTTTTTATTTGGGATAAAAATTTTTCAACAAGTTAATGGAAAATGAAATTGACATTTCATATTTATTCCCGAGCATTTTCAAAAGAACGTTGCAAGTTTAGATACCGAAACAAGAAGATGAAAATTTTAGTAGAATTTTGAATGTGTCGTAATTTTTTATGCGCAACTATAACTTGCTAATGAGTTAAAGTAGAGTAATAATTACTTGAAAAAGTCTTGACTATGATAAAAATATAGAAATTAAATGCATCTGTTATTTCACACACAGTATAATTAAATGCTGATAGCTTGTGGTAATGAAAATATTCTTTTTTAATTATCTTTTAGAAAACAAAAATGAACTTTTTGATTTGAACACAAAATTAAATTATTAAATTTATAAACAATTTTAATTAACACAAATCTTTTAAGGCTTTGTGATAAAATGACTATAAGATATGAAAGTATTAATTTAATGTTACAAGAAATAAATTTTAGTAAAATGAATTTCATTTTAATATTTTTGTTATTAAAATAAATAAACTTTGTGTGTGATTAAACTTTCTATCAGTGAATGAATTGACTTCCAAACACACAGACGTTAAACTTTAAACTTATAAGAACTACTTCATCCTTAAAATAAATAAAAACTTTTAAATGTTTTATTTTCCTTTCTCACTATAAATAGACAGGAAATTATACAGAAATAATTATTTTTTATACGAATTGTGCATTTAAGCTTTTTATTGCTTATCATTTGGCTGAAAATATTAATATATGATATATATTAAATAATTGCCTTTAAATACGAAACTAATTCACAAATTAAAATAAATTTTAATAAAATAAATTTTATTAAAATAAATTAATTTTAATTTGTAAACTCTTTTCGTAATGTTTCGTTTTGTGAATTTAAGTTAAATTAATATTTATTTTCATTTAAATTCAGTTATAACATTTTAATATATTATATGTCTGAAGCAATTTCGAAGAATTTATATAAGAAAATATAAATAATAAAAATTTATAAGAAATAATCGCGATAAGTTGATTTCTTTGTCTCGTGTATTTTTTTTAAAGAATGCCTTTAAATATATAAAATTACATGTTTCCTATGTTAGCGCAGTTTTATCAGTCGAAGTCTGTAACATGTCGCTTATCGAGGGCCTGAAGCGAGTAATGCATGTTTTATAGCTGATAAACATTTATGAGAGATCATATTCTTTACCGGATATTCGCCTCGCACTTCCGGAATTGTGATCTGAAAAGTATAAGAGGATTATCCAACAACTTTATAGGCTCCAAGTTTAAGAAATTACTTCACATTACGAAGAAGAAATTTATATTAAAGTTAAAGAAACTTCTGCGGAAAGTACTGATACTTAGTACATATTTGGAATGGATTTTGCAACCGATTAAGAGTGTCTTAAGGCTGAGTATATGTAAAGAGCAAACTGAATTGCATTACCGTCTCGAAATTACATACCATTACAATCTTTCATAACTGTTTCTTTGAAAACATGCACATAAACATGGAAAAGAGAACTTAAAATAATTTATTCATTTAATAATCGATTTCTCAAAAAGAGGTGAAAAATTGCCAGAATAAAGGGTTATTAATAGAAGTAAGAAATATAAATTAGTGAACATTACATTTGATAAATATACATTATAGTATAAAATACAAAATTGCTGCAATAATTATTGAATGAAATAGAGGCGTTTTATTTTCAAATAACATAAAACTAATGGATGTAAAAAATGTTAAATATATTTATAACTACTTAACACATAATGTATTTATTTAAACATGCATATAATTAATTAGATAACCTTAATTAGAAACGTTTAAATAACAGATCTGTGCTTTAGTTGATTTTATGTTTACTAAATAAACTAACTGTAAACATCAGTTTCAAACTATTAAAAATTAATACTTTCCGTATAATGTAATTACACTTCAAATTTAAGGATTCTAACTTAAAATGACCATAACGTTTAATTTCTTCATGTTAATAACATTCATCATTTTGTTACAATAGCACTTACAGATATCTAATAAAAGTCATCGGTAATATATAAATTCAAAACTCTCTTTAATGTCAGGACTACCGGTGTCAGATCTTGAATGAAATGGTTTAAAATTGAATTCATCATGTCGATTAGTATGCTCGCAAATCAACAGTTTATATTTCGTACATAGAAGACTGCTGCGATGCTCTTAGAAACAAGAATATTTCAGATGGCAAGGAGAGAAGTGCAACGAATTCTTCATGGATGGGCTTCCCTGCATTTTATAACAAGTTAATACATAGATTTTCATTTGGATACTCGGCCCACTTTAGTCTGGACTCGGAGAAATTCTACACTTGTGCTAGAAAGTTTGACAAAGCAAGGAGGCAGAGCAATAACCTGTGTTGGTAGATTTATCGACAGTCATACCAATCAGTACATTGACAGGAATGGACACTAATAGCTCAGATATATCAAGACACGAGATTTTCTTTACATCGTTCAAATGGATTACATAGTCCTTCTTCCGGACAAAAAATCGCAATACTATATCATGTTAAGCAGTAAGAAAATTTCTCTTTTGCGAAATTATCTTTCTAATGAATTATTCAGCTTATTTCTCAATGTAAACTAAATAAAATGTATTTCTACTATTCTAGGGATGTTTGTCAATTATATATTAATTTTGGGAGCAATTCAGAAATTCCTGCAATTTCATCTAGAAAGAGGTAAAGGAAAAAAGTAATCCAAACTTTTTTTGACAACTTGATTGATTCTATGCCCTGTAAGGGTTGCAACATTGTTTTCTATAAAAATAAGATGTATAATATTTTAAAATACATTTTTCTTGCTGAAAACCTAAAATTTTTTTTTTGAACAATTGCTGGAATTGTGTACTTTTTGGCAAATATTATCAAAATAATTTATTATTTTTTCATTGATTACTTTTTTCTCTTATTTTACAATACATTTTAGCAACTTATCAGTCAACAAATTTTTTATCCAAAAATTTCTCGGGTTGTGTGCGAAATCATAATACGCCCTAACAATTTAGAGGAGAGATCATTTCAAAGAAGAAAAATATTTAAAAAAGAAGCTGTAGCATCCAATTCTTATAAAATTGTCTAGAGAAATTTCTTCTTTCTTTAAAGTTTGTACACATGAGATATCCATCACAAAATAAGTATATAAGCCAAAATAAATATACGATAAAGCTTTTTATATTAGAATCGAAAGCTCAGAGCCAAACCAAGATGACTATCTTTCTATCTAAAAATGTACTTGTTTTTGCGTGTCCCATGTGAATAATGCTCTTAAATAAGTAAACATGCAAGAATATTTTAGTGGAATATATAGGAATTTAGGTATTTTTTATAGCTGAAGTTTAGAAAATATTCTGTTTTTATTTAGTATTTTATACATCATTTTACTTAAGAATATTATAGAATCCAGAATGTCAAGAAAATACGAAACAAATGTGTTTCTTACTTATTTTTCAAAACAGCATGTTTAAAATAACAAATTTTTAAAATGTTTCTAGAAAACAAAATAAGTGAAATATTTTGAGTTCACATCAATATTTGTGGGATGTGTTTATCATGTTATTATTTTATTTTTTCTTATCAGCGGAAAATTCCATAATTAGTTAATCTGAAAACTACATCAATATTAAAGTTCTCGGTTAATAAATTAGGAGTGAATAATAAAAATTTACAATTATATAACAAAATATATAAAAAAAATTTCTTTCGAAAGTTCAAACAACAAAATTTGTAAAATTTTAATGCTAGAAGTATACTCAATATTAAGTTTAGAAAAAAAAAATAAAGTGAAGAAGAATGAATACTTATTTTGCTCATGATTAGGAAATGTTTGTCATATTAAGAGTAAAAAACATATAAATTTATATAATAATATTAGGAAGTTTTAATTAAAATTTTTTTAACTAAAATTACTGCCTATGACTTTATTTTTAATTTATTACAAAATTACAAGAGTACTTAAAGGATCATTCATTTTAAAAGTATGTGTAAAATGATGAAAATAATTCAAGATAACAATAAAAATAAATCATGGTTAATAAATCATTAAATGTAAAAATAATTTTTGTAAGCTTAATATGACGGACGATTTTTAAATTAATGGAGTAACATAAATATAAAATCACCTACTTATATGTAAAATGTTTTTTTCCTAGTTTATTTACAATTCTGAAAGGGAAACTAGAAAAAGATTTCCTTTTCAAATTGTAAATAAACTATGAACTACGTCACTACAAATGGAAACATTATTATAAATAAATTTGTAAAATCTCTCAGTTAGGAAATTCACAATGACACATGAAAGATAATTTAGATTTTCAAAACATTTGATTTTACAAAGGTTCCGGAAAATAAATAAGATGAGTAAGCTTTCTAAAACTGCGATTAACACTATTTTGAGTGTGAAAAAATCTTGGTAAGTACACAAGATCTGGCAGGAAGAGCGATCAACACGCGATGATAGACCAATTTACAAGCTTGTTAACTGATTTATTTGCGAAATAACGTAACAGATTAAAAATTTTCAAACAATGTAAACTGTAAATCTTTGAATCTCAAGGCCAAAAATAATTTTCATTTAAAAAGTATTTGAATGTTTGGTTAAATTTGCGAACTAAATGACTCGGTAATATAAAAAGCATTCTGTGTATTCCTGAATTATTATTCAGAAAAAAATATTCAATATTCATTTTCTTTCTAAAAACCTCATAAAAAATAAAAGTTTTTACATTTAACAGTTTAATAAAATTTGAAGTATTTCTAAAATATAAACTAAAAGAGAAAATTATCAGATTCATTAAAAAATTTCTTCCGTAATTACAGTTTCTTTTTAAAAAAACTTACTATTTCTAAAAGTTGAATTTACATTTAAATTTTTATTTTTAATTTCAAGTAAGTTTCATTTAGTAATTTGAAATTTATGTGAACGCAAGAAATAAACTTTGAATAAAGATTTAACTGGAGCCTCAGTGTTGCAGGAAAGAGTTAAATGATCTATCATAGAAAATGCGGGAGAGAGAAATCAGTCCAAAATCTACATTTTATATTCCTATATCTCTATATAGTCATTTCTGTTTTTATATAATATCTATATATTCATTCATGGCGAAAGATTTATTCTTTATAAAAGCATCGATATTTTCCGATTTTATTCTTTATTACAATTGGATAGTGAAACTTTAAGTTGGTTACCTATTAGATATTATCAATTAACCACATGAATTGTTATAAGTAGGTATTCTGTTTTTTATAGGTATGCACAATAATTTGGCGTTTTGTTTTAAAATTATTTATTTACTTTGACTTCAGTATTATAGATCAGATGACAATGTAAATTATGTATGAATGGTACTTATGTTGGTTGTTGTTGTTCTCGTGTGCCAGCTAGGCTGGCAAATTGGGGTGCGCTGCTCGACTTTTCCAACTGAACCGTATTTGGTTTGGAGTCCGACTTCTTCAGTACACACACATGCCAAAGGGACCCATTTACAGGTTAGGCAACCATTCACACCTTATTTGCACAAAAGGAAAGGACAAAGACCTGGTTAGAGAGAGAGAAATTACATCCATGCCTGAACCGGGATTTGAACCCAGGACCTCCGTAGTCAGGCACGCTGATCACTGGGCAATTTTTTTGGCCGGCACTTATGTAGGTATACTTATGTATGAAGATTGGATATCTCTGGATAGAAATCTGTTTTCTTGTGTCAATTAATGATTAAGACAAATACATATTTCAATCTGGGAAGTAATAGTCACGGTAAATTTAATAAAATACATCTCAAATATTAAAAGTTACATAAATGGATGACGTTTAATATACCTAGGAAATTTTTATTTAATTTATCTATATATTTCACTGGTTATTACTATGTATTGAATTAATTTTATTGCTTAAAAACTACATTTATTTTGTTTTCATCTTACAGAGAGTCAATGAACTCCTACTTTAAAGTAGAGAGGGAAAAACTTGCTGCTAATAAAATTATCTGGCAGAAAAATATCAGAGCTTAAACTTGGTATTTAAATAAATTTGTCTGTGGTTCATCGATTTATTTGCATTATAAATATCTTGATGTAATGTATGCTAAAATGTAAGACACACATATGTGTCATAAAAATATTGTGTAAAGTTAGAGCATTTGAGATTGGTGGAAGACACATTTTTCTGATTTTGTTAAAGCACAAAACTAACCACAATATTTACGACACTTGAATCCGGTGAATTATCATTTTCTTAGAACAAGTATTTCTTGTTCTGAAAAAATGATAATTTACAGGATTCAAGTGTCGTATTAAGTATTTCTTAAAAATATGGGCATGCATTAAATTTGCTATATATTGGATTTCTTTTGAATAATCTTTGAGAAATGAATAGGAAATTATATTAAAATGTGAATTACAATTGATAAGAGAAAATTATGCAATACGTTTATAATCGTTTTTGAAATTTTTAAAGTTGTTATAAGTAGTCATGTGTACTCATGTTTATTTTGAAATTTACTTTTATTTTTACTTACATTTATTTTTACTATAAAATAATAGTGTATTATATTTGTCAATGAATTATCTTTTCCCCCAGCAAATTACGAGAATTCAATGTAATTTTGTTTGAAAAAATATTTTTTAAAGTAATGCATTATGTAAATCCATCGTTGAATTCTATGACTTTACTTGTTATGTTAGTTGATGTTGTCAGATGCTTCAATATATAGATGGAAGAAAGTAATTCTTCTCTTGGTACAGACAATAGTAAATTGAATGTATAATCATTAAAAATAATCAGCCTGCAGGTACTTAGATTTTAAATAAAAAGTAATAAAAATACTTCATTATAATTTCTAATATTATATAATCTAGGTATACTAGTACAAAAGATGTTAAGTCTTAATCTTTAACAAGTCATATTGGTAAGAAATTGGTGCAAGCCTTATGATAGGATGCATGAGTGGTAGATAATAGTGCACATACATATCATACAGACGATGACATGAAAATTAATAAAAGAAGCAATTCAAAATTCCATGGTCATAATTTGTTGAATATATTCCAGAACCTCACTAGGCGATATTAAAAAAATTCACTGATAGATACGAGGTTGCAGAGGTTAATAAGTTTACATATACAAAGTTAATAAGATTTCAGGTATATTATGTGCTTCCCAACAATTTCAATTTGCAAAACAGGGTGCACAATGGTGGATCATTGAAAGTCTGCATTTTTTTCTACAATTAACAAATAATGCATTTGAAATGGGTTTTGTTTCCAATGAACCTTGTGAGTGCTATTTTTCTTGTTAAAAATTATTTTTAAGACATTGTTATAAACATTATTATAATATTTTTCTGGTCATAGAAAAAACTTTAAGTTCATTTGATAAGACTAGTAGGAGGAGTTTATTATATATAAATAATTTGAAACAACACACATCCAATCAAGTTGATTCGGGGGTCAGGACTCCAAATGAAAGATAAAGAAAAAGAGATGGAGGGAATCTCTTCTCCATAAAAATTTAAGAATGCGTGTGAATTCCGTTAAGAGCTTCAGTTGAAGTGAGAACCAGTGGAAGATCCCGTCTACTTAGCCAAAACTTTAAAAGACTAACTGCATGAACGGGATGGTTGTTATTAATTTAAGAGTGTTTATATCTGATTGTCGAGCCTCTCCTTCGTTATTAAATGTCGGATCAAACCTACTAAGATAAGGTTTTCACAATTGTGTTGTGAACAATGAAGAACAAAGATAACTCTTATGTGAGTGAATCACATACTCTGCCTCCCAGTTATGGTCAAATCGTTTTGGATGCAGTTTGAGCAAAATAAAATTTCGCGTGAAAAGAACTTTATCGAGATTAATTGCTCTTTTTTATTATAATAATTAATGTACAGCTATTCATATAATTGTGTAAATATAATTGCTATATTTAAAAAATTATTTTCGTGAATATATTTTAATCTTTTGAAATAGAGACGATTGGAGCTTGAATATCTCCTTAGTGAATCTACCCTTTAGGGTTCAGCTTTATAATTTCCAATTCATGTGTATTTAAGCCTCACTTTGTAAACGAAATTATTTCAGTGCTTTCAAAAATAGAGGATGTTTTCAAAAATCATTATTAACGCTAGAACATCAACAAACAAAAATATTGTTGAAAATCAATCAATATATGGATATTTTCTGGAAATTTGAAACTAGGCTATCCTGTTGAAAATTCCTAGATATTCCTAGAATATGATAAAAATATGAAAGAAACAGAAAGAATAGAAAATATGAAAGATATTCCTCAAAAATATGATATGAATTTTAAATTAGCTCATTGTAAACAATGAACATTCATTTAATTTTAAATTTTATAATAAATATTTCCGGTTAGTAATTTTTTACTTCTTTTCCATCATTTTGCACCTTTTTAAATGAAAACTAGTTTATAAAGATATAATTCAAAAGTTTCTTGCTATAAATGAAAATTTTTTTAGTTGATATAAAAATGAAACACTACTGTTTAAGTTGATGAAAAAATATTACACATTACAATGCTGTTGTTGATCTTTCAAGGAATGTTTTCCTTATTTCGCAATTAAATTTTCAAATTTAATAAAACTGCATTTATATAAGTAATATTGCTCCTTTATTTCACTGAAAATAAATATGAATGCATAAATGGAAAGGAATTTATATTAAAAATATTTGGAATATTTGACCATGGCTCTCTTTATATTTTGCCATCTTTCACCGACTGAAGCCGTTATTTATAAATATATAAATAGTTTAATATTAATTTTATCTTTAAAACAAAAGAGATACACGCTTAGCTTTTTAAACTCATTTTATATTTATTATATTAATCCTTAACTTAAACATCAATTCAAACTTTTTGTTATTATTCAATATCGATCATTATCGATTAAAATAATCGGACTTTAGATTATTACGAATAGTTATCACTTTATTATGTGTTATTTTGATGTGAAACTTTTGTCAAGTAATTAACAGTTCAACATATAACATCATACGTCATTTTTTCATTTATACAAGATTTAATTCTTATTTGTATGTCAAAATGAAATTTCTGTTAAAGGGCTTATCTAGTGCAAATAAATAATAACTGATAAACTTTATCAAAAACTTTACTGCAACATTTACAAAGTTATAAAAATAATTCTTTAAAATCGATACGGATTTTAATCTTTTTTTCTCATTAAAAGTTTAAGCTATACTATTGTGTAATAATTGTATAGTATTATTTTAATTATTAATATTTTATATTCCTCATTTAGTGCTCAATAATAAAATTGGGAAATAATTATAAAAATGAAATTCTCTTAAAACAATTTAAAATCTCTAAGTTAGGATTTTAGTAGTATCCTATCTTAATTTGATAAATTCTACAAGGCAAATTAAAATTACCTAATTAGAAAAACGTGCATGCTTGTAAATTCGATTTTTTAAAAATCAAGATTTTTGCTATCCAAGAATTAATATTACACATTAAGCATTATATAAACTTAATATTTAATTATAAATAACATCTCATTCAAGCAGTTAAAATAAAAGAAAATGTATTTAATTTATTTTCGTTTGTCATCAGGCCAACTCTTTCAAGGTAAAAAGAAGAAGAAGAAATATCATATATTGAATACTTACTTCTATTAAATATTTTGTGTTTATTATTGCCTATTATCATTAGATTTATTAATAAATAAGTGATAGCCTCTAAAGTTCTTATGTTATTTAAAATCTTCACTAATCTGAATTTTAGGTACCTACATGGTAAAAAAACAAATACAGGGGTTGCAGCTAATAGTAATTTTGATAACGTCAAGTAATTAATCAGGCTAAATATATAATCAAAATGTTATTCAATCATTACTTATAGACTTACTTATATGTTATGTTACTTCGTATATTCTACGAATTGTAGTTAAAAAACAACTTTACGCGTAGAAAATCATTCAATAAAAATGTGCGTTTATCTCATTTGCATAATTTAAAGGAAAAAAAAAACGATATTTAAAATATGTTAATTTTGATTTTTAAAATTGTATTAACTAATCATATTATACCTTCAATGCTTCAATTCATTTTTACAAATATATTACTTGTAATAAAATTAACTTTACCTTGTATTAATAATTTTAATTCTAATAAAGAATGAATACAAGTCTAGTAAGGTTGATTTCACATTTTTTGTTGATTTACTTCCATCTTTCTTGAGCAGAGTTGCAAAATTTCTTGTTTAAACATAATAAAACCTGAGACTAACACTTTAATATTTTTATAAATCATTGCCTTGAAATGATCTCTAGAAAAATTATTTGCCATGTTTTTTAAATTACTTAAAAAGAAAATTTGAATTTCTAAGTAAAAGTTTTTAAACATATAAAAGTTTTAATTTTAACTAATATTGTGATTTGATTTCTGTTTTACACTCTGAATATAAGTAGTAAGTTTGTGCCCCTAGAGGAAAGATAAATTGATTTCAGAATAGTAAAAATGAATTTCATTAAGTATTGACTTAGATCCACGTAATACTCCCCCGACTAAATATAATCTGACTTCATCTTCCTCAGCCTAATTAGAAGCACTCACGTCAGATAGATATAGTTATTCAGAAATACCTAATTAATTAGACTCGGCTTAATATCTCTATGTGATGTAGAAATTTGACGAATATGAATGAAGGTCAACTGTCATCAATTTTGTCAATTATTTATATTAATATTTTGGAAAATAATGAAAATGGTAAAAATTGTGGGTGGATTTATTTCCTCCTTCATGGAGTTTTAATGACTTAATTACTGTATAATTACTGTATAATTAGTGTCTTTGATAAATACAGATAATTTTTGCAATTCATTTTAAGTACTATTATATGCTTCAGATATTTTTATTATTTTGAATCACTTGTTTACCAAAATTAAAATTTTAAACAGCTCCATAATTTTTCAAATCTTACTATTTTGTTTTCTTTAAATCATTAAAAAGTTTACCATGCGTAATTTATTTTGATTTGTCGTCTTTAGACATTTTAAAATAATATTTTTAAACTTTTTTACTTGGTTTTGGTTACTTGAGTTCTATGATTAATTTTTTTATTTTAGGATAAATGTACTTTAAGTATGATTAAATCCTGTCTTTAATAAACTATATAATATTATAAATATCCTTTTGTTTTTTTTATTCAAATAACTTATAAAACAGAATTTTAAGTTTAATGATTAATAAACCAATATGAACAAATATATTATTTCATAGTTTCCGATTATATTTCATAAAATTATATTACATTCACTTGATTCGTGACAACATTTTTTTCTTAAATACCAGTAAAAATAGTATAAATAGAATTTTCACTTATAAAGCTTTATAAATAATTTATCGACTTTAGAAATTTTGCATTTACACTTGTCTCTAAATTCACCTACAACTAAACCAACATATTAAAAATAAGTATAAACAGGTTTTGTTCAAGCACTTCTCCACTATAGAAACGAAATACTTACTTTTCGGAGGAAATATTAACTTTTGGATGTATAACACATTTTGAATCTATTGAGAACGAAAATCACCTTCATTTATTTAGTTTATTTTAGTTTCCAAAAAATGAATAAATTATAAATATTAAAGGTTTGTTAGGATTTGTTATACATATTTATGTTTTGCTTAAATATTCAAAATAAAATTGCAAAACTTATAAAAAATAATAAATTTTGCTTATTATTTTTTTATGTTTCCTGTAAATGTATATTTTGATTTTTTGGTAATTATTTACACTAACAATCAACATGCCCAAAAGATTGTATTTTAAAATACAACTTAAAATTTGTGTTTTTTTAATTTCTCTAAAAATATTTTTCCAAATAAAATGTTTAAAATTTAATTATACTTGTAAATGATTTCATTTGTATTGAAAGAGTACATAAATATTTAAGTTTTGACTATGATATATTCTGAAACTGTTTAATTCTTTTTTCATAATGATATAATTGAACTGTTATTGATATCCTGATAATGATTTATTTATAGCATATTGTGTGATTAACTGTCACGCAGTTTTTTACTATAATTTATGAGTTATAAAGTTATAAAAATCTGTTCTTACTTTCTTGACAAATTTAATATAATGTAAATACTTTCATTCATATTTTGCATTTTAAATATTCAATTTATTTCTCTTGTTTATAATAGCTATTTTAAATTATTATTTTCCGTTTTAATGCTTTTTGCATATATTTTTTTCGCACTCCTTTTTGAGAGGCACCCCAAAATCTATAATGCTTTGTGAAGATCGGTGTTTGTCAAATTCACATTTCAAGAGTCCAGAAGCACAAAATATCCATCGGTGATTTAGCAGAAATATAGTAAAATGCTTTCGTAGGGTGTAAAATCCTGTTCTGTGCTCTATTTCTTCTACAAAAGTAATTATGGATAGTGTGATGGGTGGTTGTTTGTGCTTTCTCTTGAAGCAATTCAATGAATTAATGCAATTCAAAGATGGTATTGTTGATAAGATTTAAAATGTGGTTTTGTTAGTAATTAATGTTTATTTTAACACACTTTTGTCAATTGTTTTTACTTTTATCTTGTTTTTATTGAAAAAACTAGGGACATTCAAAATTTCTTTTGAAAAAACTTTCTTTTGATTCTTTGAAACCTATAGTACCAGCATTTTTCTTCCAATTAATATCTTTATGAAGAATTTCATTGTATTTTCATAGGTATGATGATGAGGTGAAGGTTGGATATTATAATTTCAGCCTTTTTTAAGATTCAAATCAAAATTAAGAAATTTCATTCACAGTTGAAAATGAGCAGTTTAACATACTTTCCACATATCATTGAGTTGGAGAGTTTTTTTTTATCAGTAAAGACCCCTCATCCTTTTGTATTTTAAAAATTGCATTTTTTTCTTTGCGTAAATCTTTAGAAGAAGTTCCTCTTGATGCCTAAACAAAGGGCTTTTTCATTTAATATTTAAAACGCGCGTTTCCTACTGAAGACTCATTTATAAGAAACCAGGATTTTCACTGCGTTTATAATAAGAATAACCTTTCTCAGAAAGACCGTAATTCCCGAAAAAGGTTATTCTTATTATAAACGCAGTGAAAATCTTGGTTTCTTATAAATTCCATTCATTGTTTTTTTAAGAGTGACATTTTGCACAAAAACAAAAATTCTAAAGCACAGATCATAAATAAATTTTCTAGAAATATAATTACAAAAGTTGAATTCTCATTGTAGACTGCCTTTTTATACGGCAAAATAAAATCGTTTAAATATGTGAGCGCGCGAACAGTGTTATATTACGTCACATAACCTAAACCTAAAATAAGGGTTATCGTTTAATTTTTAAAATATATTTTAAGTTATTAGAATAATACATTTTTTTATCATATTTTTTTACTTTCTAACCTAACTAGTGATAACTTGGAATAAATTAAATTAAAACCATAACATAAGAATAGTTAAAACAATTATCGAAATTGTATATAACGCAACAATATGAAATTGCTTTAAAAAATCTATATAATAAAAGTAAAAAAAAATAATAGTTTTAGCAAATTCTTTTGAAACAAATTTCAAAGAAGTTGTACTTGTGAAATCTCTTTTGGCTAATTTCAAAATTACATGCTTAATTTTTTATTCTTTCCAAGTGATAAAAGCTAGAAATTTTTTTTTTACAAAACATTGTGTTTCAATACCGAAAATAAGGAGTCGACATCAAACACACTATTTTGTGAGTTATTTATTAATACCATTAGTGTTCATTTTAACTAAGATATTAAATACTATAATAGTTCTGTTCAATTAAAATTTTATGTTAAGTCAAATGTCGATCTCAAATCTTAGCAATTACGTCCGTCTAGGTTAGGAGACGAACTGCTAAATTATAACTTACTTAAAAGAAAAGTAATAACAACTCTGCTGTAATTCCGGTACTGAAGATAAGATTATTTTTAAAAAATTATTAGCCAAACATTATGGGAAATTTTTATCAAAATATTTGTATTTTCTTTATTTAAATTTGAGTTTTAAATTAACTATACAATTTTAAATTTTTTTCAAACATTAAATGATGAAAAGATTCAACACTTATTTAATTAATTTTAAACGGTTTATTTTTAAAAATTAGGGTATTAATAATAAGTTGTAATAGTTAGGTTTTTCGATCCATTCCAGTAATTTCAAATTAATTATTGTTATGTTTAATGCTTTATAAGTAATCCTCAGTTTACACATACATCAGAGTTAAAATGTCTTTTCATAATCACCCTCTTATTATTTTTAACACTTCTGATTAAATGGGGTAGCTTAATTGTTAGCACTCTGGCTTAATTTGTTTTAACTATCTATTGTTTAATATCTTTTAACTATGCTTCTTTAATTTTTTTTAACTATCTTAACTTGGGAGGGTATATTTATGATAGTTTGGAAGATTATATTTAAAAATAAAGGCATAGAATTTTGTTAAATTAAACATCATATTCAATGAATGAAAGAGAGCAAACCATTTGGAATGATTCTAAAAATACAAACTGTAATATTTCTGACCTCTAATATTTAAGTACACATAATTTTTCAGGAACAATTTTTCTCTTTTTTAATTCTGAAAATGAGTTACGAGAAGCACATTTTTCTGTATATTATTATTTTATATTTTTAGCGAAAATTGCAATCGTTCTTCCAAACAGATTTATTTATTTATTATATAAGCCAAGTAATATTTTTTTGTAATTGATATATTTAATTTCTTACTATAAGAAACATGGGAATTGACACCAATACAACTTGAAATTAATGTGAATGTGATCATAAAATTTCTGACGAATCCTAAGACAAAAAATGGTTGAAAACATAACTGTTATGATTGTTGTTGTTTTAAACTTCCAATTGGTCCGCAAAGCTAGACCAGATCCATGATGCAATCACTAATTCTTAAAAAAAAATCTAAAACGAGTAACGGTCATAGATACATATCTTCCCGAGAAAGTCCCAAACAATCCAAAATGTGGTCGGGAGAGTCCTGGTTAATATTGCACTTGGTACAGATAGGGAAGATTTTTACATCGTTAGAAAAAGACAGCGATCTGAGGTGACCGGTGATTAATCTACTTGTGGCTTTTTGGTCACTTCTACAACATTGAAGTGACAGAGCACCACCCGGATACCGTTCCCTATACCACTGATGCAATGGTATGGTGGCCCAAATGACTTTATCAATCTGTTTTGCTATTGAATATAGTTCAAGGTAGGTCAGAGAGTCAGGAGTAACCAAAGGCTCAGCAGAACCATGTTTAGCCAAGGCGTCCGCAATCTCATTGCCGAAAATATCCACATGAGAGGGTACCCATTGAAGGTGTATTTCCCGAGAGGAAGAAAATTGCTTCAGCTTGTCGAGAATTGCCACGCTAGATTCATCTCCCACTTTGTGCCAATTAGACAGGTGTTGAATGGAACTTCGACTGTCCGATAGAATTCGAATGTCCGGAGTACCAGGGGAAGATGAAACCCAATTGAGCCCTGTATCAATGGCTATCAGCTCACTTCTAAAAACAGAACAACTATCAGGATTTCTTGCCTTAAGTCTTACAGAGATATTGTCAGAAGTGATAAATATTCCACTACCGGAGCAGTCCCGCTCATCTCTGCTTCCATCACCATAAATGAGCATAGCTTCTTCTGGGATATTATTTATTATTTAAAGAGCTAATTGCCATAACAGGGCAGGAGGGTCCGATTTCTTATTAACACTGGAAGAAAGTTCTGTATGAAAAAAGATGCCAGAGAGAACCCCCGAAGGGTCGATGCAGTGTTTTAGACTATGCTGCAGAATATTCCTGTTGATAAAGTCGTTAGAATCGGCATAACTAAAAAGGCTATTCTTTTTTAATTTTTGGTTATTGTTCCATACTTGCAGATACTCAGAAGTTCTATTCTGAGACCTAGAGCTGAAAAGTTTTAAAAAATATTTCACCAAGCCGGAATTTTTCCGTAGGCTAAGTGGCTGTAAATCAGCTTCAAAAAGAACAATCTCGTTTGGGCAGCAATTTCGAAGTCCAGTGATGATACGGGCTACACTGATCTAGACCCTCTCTAGTTTCTATAGATTAGCCTCTGAGGCACAACAGTTCACAGGAAACCCATATTCGAGAATAGGCCTAACAAGTATCATTTAGGTTGTCCTAAGAGTGACAGCATCAGCACTTCAATCATGTCCTGATATATATTTTAAGATGTTTAGGCACTTTCTGCTCTTCAAAAGCAATTGTTCTATGTGTCTATGGCAGACAATTTCAGGATCCTATATAAGACCCAAATACTTAAGGTGCTTTTCCACTTGCAAGGGCTGGCCATTCATGCAAATTCGAGGTTGGTAATTAAAAAGCTTCCTGTTAGTTGTAAAAAGACTAACAGTAGATTTGGATGTGTTAAAAAGCAGATTATGATTTTCTGCAAGTTTTCAGGCGTCAGAAAGAGCAAGATTAACGTTAGAATCAGATCTCTGAATGTCAGAGCAAAAATTCCACACTACTATATCATCGGCAAAAACGCCGACCTTGCATCTCTTTGAAATGACCTTCTCAAAGTCAGTCATGAACAAGGAAAACAAAGTAGGGCTCAGAACAGACCCCTGAGGTAATCCCTTGTACAGCTTAAAGCTCTCAGACAGGGTGTTATTGAATTTCACCTTGATTATCCTGTCTTTTAAGAAATCATAAATCCAGGTCAAAGCCCTTCCATGGATGCCAAAACATTCAAAGAGTTTAACAACAGGCTTTTTTCTCCACACCCTCTCAAAAGCTTTGGAAAGGTCCAAGAAGGCTGCTACAGTATGATTAGTAAGCTTCATGTTATAAGCATCTCTAATCCTTTGACAAAAATAAAGCATCTGGTTAGTAGTACTGTGTCCTTTCCTAAAACCAAATTGTTCCTTCAGAAGATGGTGAGAACTCAAGTAAAAGTTAAGACTACTTAAAAACATTTTTTTCCATTACTTTACAAGCAATGCAAGTCAAGGCAATTGACCTGTAGCTCTCAGGTGATCTGGGCCCTTTATTCGTTTCTCTAATTGGGACAATAACTGCCCTTTTCCAATTATGTGGGAGACGACCTTGATTCCAAGACGCATTAATAATATCTAAGAGTCTTTGATTTCCCTCAATTCCAAGATGGGCTATCATCTGCCCGTGAACTTCATCATTTCCAGGAGACCTATCTAAATTAGAGTCTTTAAGCGCCATTTTAAACTCATGCAAGCCAAATTCCTTCTTGAAGATTGTCAAGCCTCACTGAGAAGTGCTGTAACCATGTACGATATTAGAGACCTTTTTCTTTACCGGTTTATTTTCAGCAGAAAACTCCAATCTGCTCATTTTTTGATAATGTGAGCTAAGGAAATCCACTGCCTCCTTGTCATTTTGGGTTAAACGTCCATCATTATCCAACAATGTATTGCACTTTTCAACAGGAGGTTTTTCTTTACTAATGTTTTTTCAAGTTTCCACAGTTTGGTAAAGGATAAGCGCGAATCAACAAGTTTGGTACATAATTCATTCCATTTTTTTCTCTTGAGGAGGGCGTAGGTTTGCTTGATCTCAGCATTAACTTTATTTAAGCTGGTTCTTGTACTACTGTCGCAGGATGAAACCAAATCAAAATCAAGCTGCTTTCTTTTTTCCAATAGGGGTAGAATGGTTATGGTTATGATTAAAAATATGAATTATTTTATCCGAAGGGATGGTGTTCTTAATGTTCAGAGGGAAGTTGCTTCGTATTTTAGATTGAAATAATATGACCTGTGAGAATATTATCCTACTTAATTCTAAGAAAATCAAAATTTTTTCTTTTCAATCAATAAATAAAAAGGAATCATTATTCATTATGCAATTCCTTCAACACTATTGCTGACCTTCTTGAAAAATCTTATCAAAGTGTAAAATGGCCATCTTAATCAAAAGACATCACTATGATTTTTATTGATTTTTTAATTTAAAAAAGATGTAGACACAATTTTTATTTATGAGATGAGATAGATAGACCTGCGAATGATTTTTCATCAGCAAGCGGCTTGAAGTATTTAATCTTTAATTTTCGTTTGAAAGTGTATTGATGCTGGGAAACATTGATTTGAACATTCCAAAAATTTTGAGAATATAACTTTAAAAAGCCTAACTGTATTTCATAATTTTCAAAGTAACCTTTACACCTTCCTTTCATCAAACATGGTTGAATAACGAATTATGTTGTATTATTCATTGCAACACAATTAAATTTTTTTCAGTATTTCGTTTTCTATTTGCTTAATAGTGATCAGATCTGTTAAAAATTCATGTAACTTGGTTTTTGCTTTTATTTATAAGAATTTATGGTATCTAAATAGTCATAGAATAGATTTTTTAGATAAACCTATCAAGATTAATGATAGATTTTCCTTCAGATGAAGGAAATTTTTAATATCCATGATACTCGTAATATAAAGTTAATGTGAATATGAATTACATTTTGTAAATTTAAATTAAAACTATTC
This sequence comes from Latrodectus elegans, assembly GCA_030067965.1. Classification (NCBI taxonomy): domain Eukaryota; kingdom Metazoa; phylum Arthropoda; class Arachnida; order Araneae; family Theridiidae; genus Latrodectus; species Latrodectus elegans. Next base: position 4,925,107 of record CM057810.1, read on the forward strand.
ATTACAAAATCCAAAAATTATAAATGAGTGTGAAATGAATGATCACCAACAAATTTCAATGCTTTTTCAAATAGTTAAATTTTAACTTCCTTTCCACATAGAACAATTTTAAGTACAGTTCATTTATTTATACTCCTCAATTTTTTTTACGACGTTCCACTTTTTAAATGGTTATTATTTTGATCACGAATTCATTAATTCGTGTACTGAAAATTTACAATAACTAATAAATTTTAAACTGTAGATCTTGGATTTTATGACATTCTAGGTAAGTTGGTCACACACTGACCCACAATTGCTTGGCAACCATTTGTTTTTTTATTTGAAATTGTGTAGATTTTAACGGATAATTTATATTCTATTTGTATTTTTTCAAGCAAGGTTATAGACAGCATCTAAATTACATTGACATAAAACTAATCGAAATGCTGTCTATAACCTTCAGTTTGATCAATACAGATCTTAAGTTAAACAAAGGATGACAAATGCGTTTGTAGTATTTGAAATAAAGCAAAAGTGCTTACAAAATATCAAGTGAAGGATATAATTTTACACACATGTCATTTGTGTACAAAAGTAACTAGCAAATTAGGTTATGTTCAGTTATATTTGTAAGAAGAGACTACCAGGTTACTTTTATCGCTCCCTGTCTGTTTAACCTTATGAGGAGCGACTGGGTGTCATGCTCCCCTCTTTTGTTTTGCCATTGACCTCACAACGTAGACGCCAACATCTGGAGTATTGCCGGATTAATATGAAGTGGACGATGGAAAGGCACAGGATCGTCTTCTCAGATGACTCACGCTTCTGTTTTTTCAGTGCAAGTCGCCACATATAAGTGTGGCGTCAATATGGAGACAATTCCAATGATTGGCATCATGAATTGGGGTTAAATTGCGTATGATTGCAGGGCACCTCCAATTCCTATTCACGTCACTATGACTGCCCAACGTGGATGAAGTACTGTGACCGGTAACACTAACTTACCTTCAAATGGTACCCAATACCCTTTATCAGTAAAAGTTTTTAAACCTGAATACATGTTACTCATATCAGCTAATATATTCTTTGAAATGTGTAAGGCTGCTTCCCAGGCCACCGTGATTGATTGATCTTTCATCAATCGAACGCGTTTAGGATATGCTATATTTGCAGACTCTGCCTTTTTTGGAGACGCGTTTTGGGGAATGGTTGACAGGGATTGGTGAGCCATACCTCCAGACACATTCCGTACTATCATTGACTCTGTGCCTAGACGCATACACCGTCTACAGTGGTCTTTTTACCTATTGAATTACCTGGCCTGTTGTCGCCTTAAAGTTACTCAATAAAAATTATTGAACTTAACTCTGGTAGAAAAGTGGATTAGTGACACACGAGCTATTACTATAAGAAAATAGGAGCAAAATTTCATCCACGTCTCTAAACAGTTCTCTATCCCTGGTTTAGATAATGACCTTGACATTTAAATTATATATCTTTTTTTATAAACTGATTAGTATCTAATTCCTAATTTTCGAATTCTTTAAAATGAATTAATATTAATATTGCCTTTCTAAATTGATTGTCTTTTTACTGAAAAGAGAATAAAAATGTGATATTTGTCTGAAAAGGATTAATGTTTAACAGATAAAAATATGCGTAACTGCCTTTGTTGATAATCTTACATTTCATTAAAATTCATGCCTTTTTTAAAAGTATTATGTACATTAAAATGAAATTTTATTTTAGCTATTTTATATTTTTGTTTCTAAATGTAATGCTATTTTCTTATAAAGATTTATTTATTCAATAATATTATCAATTAATTGAATATCTACATCTGAAAATCTGTAATGACTAATTGATTTAAATGTAAAAATTATCAAATCTATGAGTTGATATATACAATCAATTTTAAAAATTTATAAACCATCTAAAATTATAATGATTTTAAGTATTTATTTCTCTATAAGTTTTGATTTCTTTACGAGTAAGTTAAAAACGTTGTTAATTACGAAGCATCTACTATTAAACGTAATTCTATTGAATAAGGTTAATTTTATAACAGCAATGTAAAAATAAATATTGTCAAAAATTGTTTGATTCGGAAAAAATTTGTTGTACTTAATTATAGATATAGTAAGGGTAATTATGTTAAAATAAGTTTTTATTTCATTTTGATATGCTATAAATTATGCAATACTATCAAGTTTTATAATATACTTTACTTTTTACAGTGTAAAAATACATTATTTTCCTGATATTTTATTTATAATACAAAACTAAAACTTTTTCTTAAGTGTTAATAAAAACAATTGTACTGAACATAAATAAACCAGCTCTTTTAATTAGAGGAATTTTATAACTTAATATCTAGAAATACTTCTCTCTATTTTCACAATAATCTAAAATGGACACATGTGAATAGTTTATTGTGATTATTTGAATATATATTGACAAGACAAAGTAATATAAGATTAAAAAATATCAGCATCTCTATCTTAGCATTTTTATATAAATTTATTATATTAAAATTATACTTCATTTTTATTATAAATTTTTAATAATTTATTTAAACTATTTGTATAAATAACTTTATATGGGTTATTTTGCGAAGCTTTAACTACATTATATAAATGGAAATCAAAATTATTTGTGGAATAAATTACAGTAACTTGAATAACGCAAAAGGGCATATTTTTTCAGAAAAATCTAAATACTGTCATTAAACAATTTTCCTTCTATTCATATAATTAAGTTCCCAATTATCCAAATGATTTCCTGGAAGTGATTTAAATACGATGATTTAGTTATGATTCATCAAAGAATAATCGAAAATTTCACAATGAAATATTCATTGATTCATTATTTTCCCTAATTAACTTTCCTGTTTTAATTGTGCAAATTTAATGAAAGCTTTTAGAAAATGAATAGCTCACCACAAATTTTTACGATTTCTTGTTAGATTTATTCACGAATTCAACAACTATTACTTAATTATGAACAAATTAATCTTGAAATAATTTAATAATTTTTTATGAGTCAAAATATAACAGTATTCAAATCTTTTAATTTAAAGAGATCACTTAGGATTATATTTTCGTAGTATTTAGCTTTTGAAACATTTTTGAAGCTATTAAAGTTGCTCTATACGTTCTTAAGAAGAATATTAATTTTTTATAGTTCTTAACCAATAATTAATGTTGTATTTTTTTTCGAAAAAATTCAAAATCAGAGAATAAGCAAAATGCTATTTCTTCAGATATTTCAGTGACATATTAGAATAATTTTTTTACTTAAATATTTAAACTAGAATAACAGTGTGTGAACTTCAAAGAATTACTTACATGATGGGAAACACGCGTTGCCGAACAAATGACATCATATCACGCGTTGGTGACGATTCGTGATGAAATGTGTGGAGACATTTGAATTGCATACGATACAGTAATCATGCAAGTTATCCAATCCAAATATATTATCATTATTATGTATATCAAACATGACTTCTTTTAGTACTGATTTGTCAATATCATTATTTTCAAATTCTTCAAAATTAATTGAGGCCATTTTTTTATCATTGTTTTTCTTCTCATATATAATACATATTTTCAGTAAACATTATTCAATTTCTTGCAGTCTTTTGCGACAAAAATCGGGAAAATTTTAGATTTAATAACTAGAAAAGGCTGTGTATTTTCTCGTATTAATTAAAGCAGTTGATTGAAATGACTGAAAGTTTGAACAAGATGATAAAGCTTTAGAGCAGTTACGCTGCAAGTAGAGAAACCAAATAAAAATTTAGATAAAATCGTGATTCTCACGAAGGAGATTGAGATAGGGAAATACTTGCAGTTGTTCGAGGTGTTCTCTACTGTGAAATACTCTTGAATAGAAAACAATCATTGCTTAAAGAAAATCTAAAACATCCGATGAAAGAACAGATATGAGAAAGATTTAAGAAACTTATTTACTTCAAATTTACTTTTTAAGAAAAATAAGAAAAATTCTAAAAATTATTTTTAATTAATTAACATGTAATGGCTAATTGATTTTTTAAATTAATTATTGTAGATGTATCTAAAGTGTTAATAATACATTTTTAGAGTATTATATTTATGTGAATAGAAAGAAATGGTGAAACTAATATAAGAAGTCTAATTAATTTCTAATTAACTTCAGAAAAAAATTAGAATAGGATTTCATGTTTGTACAGAAGACAGCAGTTGTTAACTATATGTATGCTAAATACTGACCTTAAAAAACTAAAGATTTATCATCTATAGCTACTTTATATTCATTAATTAAGAAGACGAAATAATTGAAAATGTTTCATTTCTTAAAAAAATAAATACATTTGATTTCAGAACTTAGAAATATAAAACAAATTATTTCTTAGTAAAAAATCCTAAGATTAAAGTTTGACATTTTTAATTAAGAAATTTACTTTACTTTATTTTTATTTCATTTTACATGCAATGATATCACTTGTATAATTGAAATGTTTCTTCATATTATGAAAAAAAATACTGCAAAGGAGTTTAAGAAATTATGTGATGAAATGTATTTGGCAAATGATTCTTCCATATTACTTGGCATCAAAGAAAAGATGCGACAAATAATCATCCATGAAATCTGAGATTTATAAAATTCAGAATTTTAATGAATGCTTTATAAATTTTCCAAAACTTCCTACTTGTATTAATAAAAAATTATATATGGTATTGTTTCATTTTAAAGGAATTGAAAAAGCTTGTATAAATTTTTAAGATTTAGTTAGGTAATTTTAAATAAATTACTGAAAATTCTTCCATAAATCTGCATTTTTTATAATGAAACAATTCTGTATTTTAATTTTTTGTGAAAGAGATTTGCTAATAAAAGATTAGAATTATGATATTTACAAAGAAAGCAATTATGAATCTTATGAAACGAAAATTAAATATTGTTTTAATATTAAAATAACGGAATTAATGGCATAATTAGGAAAGGGTAAAATTTGAAAGGAAAATTTGCATAAAATATAATTTATGAAATTCATAATAATTTGGAAATAGAAACTGTTATTTTATAATAAACTGAATATAATATTGAGAAAAAAAAGTTACTAAGAAGATTTTTGTTTTAATTAAATATGCATGATTTGAAACTTGAGAAAAACATTTTACTTTAATTATAGCGAAGTTTAAAATTTGAATTTAGAAAAATAGAATATTTGAATTACATTAGGATTTGAAAAATATTTTAGAGCATTTTCTTTATAGCTTATATATTTTTATAATATAAGTGTGTGAATAATTAGTAAGTATTTAAATTGTTTTCGAATTAAATCTCTCCTAAATTACTAAAACATAATAAGTGAAGAATTAGAACAGCTTCATTTGCTTTAAAACGATGACATACTATACTTTTAATTTATTTTCATTATTTTCAGCAGAATATGTGTAACTTCTGTTCATCAGAAGGAATTAGTAATGTATTGTACAAAAATACACATGGGTTATATTTTCGGAAGTATATTTTTATATCAAATAATTCTAGTAATAATTCTGGTTAAAATAACTAAAATCATATTATAAACCGAAACAAATTCTAGTAATGATAATAGAGATGACAGATTCCTGTTATAACTCAATATTAACATTTTAGGAAAATGTTTACTAAAATATAAATATTCACTTCAAAGATATAAAAGTTAGAAAATCATTCGAAAAATTATTTGGCGTATTTGGAAAACAGTTCCTGCGTTTCCAGTAAAATATTTTTAGCTTTCAGTTTGACTTATTTCAAAATTTTGATTACTTCAAAGAAATAACAATGTAAATAAGTATATTTATATTCACAATGCTGGTTTCTCAATACTGCAGAAAATATTTTGCTTCAGTTGCTTTATGTTAGATTTTAAATCTGGTTATTATATTGTGTAAATACTTAACATTATAAGATCATACAAAATATAAAAATCCTTAGATTAATTACCAAGATTAAAACACATATACTTAATTTAGTAAGTAAATAACTTTATAAGAGTTAATTATAAAACTTTTTAGTTTAATTTCGTTTCTTAAAGTTATTTATATTTCATTTCGAAAAAAAAAATGAAAATAAGAACCGAAATATTAATGCATTTAGTTATTAACTAGTGATAAATTATTGGTTAATTTACAGTAAATTAATTTTTTTAGCTGTTTGCTGTTAGATGTTTCTAAAATATAAAATATTATGATATATTATGAGTTTTTCAGTAACAGAAGCGAACAATTAACATTTAAACTTAATCATATGATAAAGTGCTGAAATTTTGATGAATAGTTTACTGATTGTTTTAATTTATTAAGCTCTGAAAGGACACGTGCAAAAAAAAATTACGATTTCATTTAAATGAATGCTTATTATCAATTCTCCAACGACAACACGTTTTCCTTAAATTGAAAAGAGAGAAAACATGATTAGGAAACTTATGCCATAAATGTGAATCTTCAGATCAATTAGGATGATGATAGTATTCAAAGCAATAATTACAATTTAAGAATGAAGATCAAATCGGAAATTGAATGAAGTAATTCCATATTATTCAGAATTAGAAAATAAATCAGTAATTGGTAGTTATCTTCTGTCAAAAAATGCTATATAATATATAAAATACTTAATTTATTTTACTCTTATATTGGATATTGATAGTGTTTAAGATGTAAAAATTTGGTTTCATGTAAATTCTTAACATTCAAAAACAAACTGCAAAAATGCTTCAAGGCAAAATAAGTTAGAGTGTAAAGAAAAATGTGATTCAATGACAGTGATTTATTCAAAATATCACTCCTTATCTTTAAAATAAGATATTTTTGAAACTAGTAATTTTAATCTTTAACAGTGTATTGAAAAATATGATCCTGTAAACCGAAGGTGCTCAACTCAAATCGGCTGGTGGGACAATTAAAAATTTACTTAACTCCGCACATTTCAAAATAAAACAACAAATTATTCAAAATATTTTATTATTAAACGATATTCAAAATACTTATTACCTTACAATTGACGTGACACTGATTTTTCTATTTTACTTGAGATTTTTTAATATCAATTGGTAATTTAGTGGACAAGAATCGTAGTTGATTGCTCATGTTTTTAGCAATCAACTTGAAACGATACATATTTTATCTAGTTTAATTCGAAAATGACTTGCAGAGAAAAGCAGTTTTAAATGCTGATATAATGCGCATAGCAATTCGTTTTAAATTTGAAAATTTATCTTTGAGCATGGGTATTTGATAGTATTCACTTTAATTCCCTTCGTGCAGTGTTTTAGCTCAATGCTTTATTATAATTCTATTAAATCCAATTGTAAATTTGGAGGCACTGATTCTCCCTTTACATTAAATGAAACTAAAAATGTTATAAATATTTTCTCAAACTTTCGTATGAAGGAGAATGTGCTAATTCTTCAAGTAATTTTAGAACTTCTGTAGAATATATGAAGAAAATTTTATGGTCACTTTTACAATCATTTTACAATGGAAAATGAATGAAATTTTTTGACCATAAATGAGCTTCATAAAGCTGAAGCTTTTCTACAAAAGGTTTTATATTTTGATAACAATCAGCAATCAATTTATTTGCATATTTAATTTCCTCGTTATATTTGTGAGAAAGCATATCTCTAGAAGCTATTAATCAACCGAAAGTTCATTTATATTATGACATTATTTATGGAAGTCTCAATTTCTTCCCCAAGTTTACAAAATCGCAAATAAGAAATTTCCTTGATTTAACCACCGAATTTTGGTGTAATAAATGAGACCAAGTATTCAGATTCTAGTTACCTAAGATATTCTTAAAATTGGCCATACTTCAATAGATTATTTTAATTGAATTAATTACCTTAACAGCAACATTCATAATCTATTACCACAATTTATGATATCATCCTTAATATCTATTGGAATGATCGTACAAATTCGAGTAGCTCTTCAGTAATATTCAGTTGACTATAGACACATCTTATGAAAATAGCAAAGTGAGCAGTGTCATTTATATCTGACGTTTCATCCAAAGCCAGAAATATACGAAACTTATGGTAATTGCTTTACTTATGCACAAATCTCACTCGAAATGTTTTCTATTCTTCTTTCTACAGTTTAATGTAACAGACTAATTTGAGTAGAGATTTAATTTTTTTGGGCAAATTTCTTCAATTGCGGCAATTATGGAGTCTGATATAATTACAGACTGAAAAAAGTTTCTGGGTTTTAACAATAATGTAGGTTATTAAAAAATTTTTCACTAATAATGCCTTATGATTGATAAGTTTGCTTATGAAATATAAATTGTTGAGATGTTAAATTTTCTTCAAAGATTATATAAAATAGCCTTCCTTTCACCAACAATAAGCTTATCAATTTCACTATGTTTTTGTTCAAAATGTCTTTTTAGGTTGTAAGATTTTAAAGTGGAAATTGAATGAAGATAAATCAAACATACACTATTGTCTGTTATATGATTAAAAAATTACAAATTTTCCTATTTACTCTGAAGCAGTTTATTTCCATGACGACTAAATATCTAATAGATATAAATATGAATTTTATTGATATGACCAAAAAACAATAAACTTAACTCTAACCTGGATCACAATAACAGACTACAATCAGAACAAATTTGAAAGTCGAGCAGCTTGCACTAGCTGGCGGAAGAATATATTCTGAAAGGTTCTTATCTACAGTGCATTTGTGCAGCTGTGTTACGTAATATAACAAATATCTATGTAATGCATAAAAAGTTATATATATATATATATATATATCACAGTTTTTTGAAAACACTAATAAGAGTACAATTCAAAAACTTAATTTCACTCTTAATTAAAATAACTTTAGCTTAAACACAATGAAACTACTATAATATGTTATGAAAGATTTATTAGTATTGTAAAGTTTATTGTTTAAAATATGAAAATTTATTAGTTTATTTTTATTTCATTGCATCTTAACTTACAGCTTCTATTAAATGATATATTTAAGTAGATAGGTGTAATTACATGCGAGAAGGTGCTTAGCGTTTATTATTGCAGCATTCCCTTCACTTTAAGGTTTAATTGAATGCATGATATTCATAGTTACTTGATGCCTTTAAGAATCAAGTGGTTCATGTACTGGCTTTCAATAATTAATTTAACGTACAGAAGTACCTATGCAATATTACGTTGAATGCTATCATGTTAAAATTGACTAATTAACTCACTCTGCCTTGTTTTTTGGTTTAACGCGGGGTGCCCAAAATATGCTAGGATTTTTTCCTAGTTATATTATACATAAATCGACAATGTTAATGTCTATTATATTTAAATTATCTATAATAGGATTATTATGATATTAAATAAGCATTGAGAATATATTATAAGCATGATTTAATAATTACACTATGTACACTATAATTATTTTAATGACACTATGTAACATTTTGTTAACAAGTAATTAATCATTTTATGTGAATTTCATTATTATATATGCCTTACATACTGTTTAAAATTTTTATTGAACAAGAAAAAACATTTTATTAATATTTTCTAATATCATTGAAATTAAACTTAAGTGTAACTTTGTTATGTAAAGTGATTGAAATATTTATTTGACTCGTATAAAATTATGACGATGTAAATAAGGTAAATAACTTTACATTATGTTATTTGCCAAAAATCTATTTTATTACATATAAAAATGCTGATATCATTAGAGGTTATATTAATAATTAGAAATCGGAATAAAGTATAAATAGTATCAACACACCTAGTCATGAACAGCAAACCGCATCTTAATATTTCACTTAGTCCATTTTACACACGTTTCAGCCATAAGTGAAAGTGGTGATTCTTAACATCATCCTGGCATTTAGCCATCCTCAATGAAAATTGTAAGATTATCTGGAAGAAGAGAATTTCGAGAAACCGTATCTCGAGAGCGAAGTTATATACTGCATTTGAATTCCTAATAAACCATGGAAACTTAGTTTCTTCTATTGGGAACTCTTCTACAGCTTAGCGAAGAGCATACCTTTACTGTTCTTAAAATGCTTATGACCAAAATATGTTCGGTCTTTGGAAATATGAAATTTTTTTATGAATATAACTTATAAATTTGTTTATAATCAAAAACTTTGCAAAAATACAATTCGTTATGAGTTAATTGAATACAATTCATCATTAACTCCATTATATTTTCCTCTAGTATTCATCCTTACAATCAACCAGAATTTGATTGCATATTTTAAAAGATGTTCTAAAATAATCATGTTTAACCTTGTAAGAAATTTTATTAAGAAATTTCTTTGTTATTTTTGAATAAAACTTGCCTCAGCTCTAATTAAACTAGTAAAGCTCCTTAGAATTAGGTAAAGGAGAGTTCTCTGGTGTCAACTGTCCACTTTCAAACCCACAGTACCTATCGTGACCCAGTAGCTAATGGTCCAAACTACTCCAATGTGAACAAAAAAGACAAAATAAATACATTATTATAAAGAAAATAATTATGTTACATGTATGCAATGATGCAACATAAAGTTTTTTCTCTCATTTTAAAGAGAATAAATATATAAATGTATTTGCAATTCAAAATATTTTTGCTTGCACATAAGTATTACAATCAATGAATATTTTTGAATCTAATAAAATGCTTCTCTCATAATTTAAACGCAAATAAGAGAATAAAGGAAACACATTTTTCTTTTATAACATTTTTATAATTGATGTTTTTTCTTGTAAATAATCATAGGGATGTTTATGGGAACGATTATTTCAATTTTCCTTTCTATTATAAAAAGAAAAAAAAAACTTTTGAAACTTCGTATTTAAACACGATATGAGACATCACTACAATTCATTCATTAATAATTTCTAGGAACTTATAAACGAATGTAAATAGTTATTTTTTCCATCATAAACAAGTGCTAAGTGAAGTTTTAAGAAATTTATTTAATATTTTTTGGCATTACATAAATTTTACAGTAATGTACATTTTAATTAAGGATTCATTTATGTTTTAAATTTTCTCTGATTCCTTAGATTTTATATTAAATAATTAACTTTCTTAAGTCTTCAAGAAAAACTGCCATTTATTTTTATTTACTTTATTACAATAAATTAATCTGCAATAATTACCTGATGATATGAACAGTTTTATTCGTATAGTTGTATAATTTAAATAGCATTTCAATTAATTTTAAAGACCTTACTTCTATTATTTTTTTTATCAAATGTCAAATAATATTAAAATTTTCAAATTATGAATTTTAGTTTTGTAGAATATCTTCAGTTAGGAATTAAAAAAAATGTTTTCACTGTAGATTAATCAAGAAAAGAAATATATAAGACATTATTTAGAGTTAAATAAATAATATTTTACTTAAATAAAAAGAGTGTTCTAGTTATGCTTGATATCCTAATTTATTAATTTGTGCTTCGTATAATAAACTTGATAAATGTGAATTTTATTTTTTTTCATATTAATTATTACGAATATATAACATTTAAAGTCAATTTATAAAGAATCAGAATGATTAAATATTTACAATAATTCAGTTAATGTTTATATTTTATAAGTAGTTTTCTTTTGAATCAAGCTCTAATATTACATCCAATCACATGTTGATTTCAACCAAACTGAATGTTATTGAATTATGATTAAGGAGATTTTACTAAGAAAATCTTCTTAAATCTTCAAATTCTGTTAGATTATGAATATTAGTTTAATAAATATATCTTTGTTTAGAGGATATGATTTAATTTCTTTTATATTTTTGATGTGGTATAAAATAATAGCAAAGGAGTACATTGATTTCATTATTATAAATTTCCTGCTTAACATAACAGGGTTCGTCTACAGGATTCATTGCATATCACTGAATTATTTTTTATTAAGTACATGAAATCTACAAATGGATAAATCATGGAAAACTATACACAAACATTAAATTCAATTTATTCCATATGTTTATTTATATGTGTTTATAATATTTTGAGTAGTTTTTAAGGAGCTTTTGCAGCTCTTAAAGTTTCTGTTAACGTTGGCATATGTGCTTCTTCAGCTGTTGCGTAACTCTACAAAAAGAAATCTCATGATATGAGATCTTGTAATCCGGAGAAAGCTATGGCTACTGAGAAACATCACCCAGAGCAGCACACCCTATCTTGAGATATGGTGTAGAGTTATGATGCGATCTCAATATATTAGAGATTGTTTTCTTCAGAAAGCCCAACTCACAACTTGTAAGAATGGTTATTTGTGACGGCGGTTCAAACATTTCTCTCTTATATAATCCAAATTATAATTATAAGGGACATGCTGTTGTTTTTACTTTTCTGCGATGATATTTGTGTATAGACAAGTAGTATGAAGGAATTTTCGAAATTAGAGCAGTAGCGTTTTGGTGACCACATCCATACTTTCTTTACCTATGCATGATATGGATGCCCACTTTATTCCACACGTTGTAACTTGAAATAATTTTCTAATTTCCCATTTAATAATCTTGGAAAACACGCAGAAGCCTTTTTTGAATTTGATAAGTGTATATATCTTTTATGCGTATTTTGTATATCAGTCCTTAGTCAATAAAAAAATCTTTCAAATCCTGTGAATAATTTAAGGTAACTCAGTATGTTATAAATATCAAATATTTATGTTTATTTTTCTTATAACATAAATTCTTGAAAAAATTCTAAACTCAAACATTTAAAATTATTCTTTCTGTATAATATATATATATATATATATATATATATATATATATATATATATATATATATATATATATATATATATATATATATATATATATATATATATATATTAACTATACGGAAATAAAAATAATTAACGTAACTCTTACTTTTGTTAAACTAGAAAACTATTGTAAGAAAAATAATTCCCCTCTGTTAGTTTTTCGAGCTCTTACTTTGTGCTAAAACTATTAAACATAATGTGGCCAATATTTCACGAAACAATTTAAATTTTTTCGAGGTTATAAAGAGAATTGAGTAGAACCTGAACACACTGTTTTATAGAATATTTAAGTATCCTCTGTATAGGTAAATTTTTCTGTGAACTTATTTTTTTATCTGTGAAAAAATTATTTGTGAATTCTTTTGATCCAATTACAGATTTTCATGTTATTTGAAACTTTCACTAATATCTTTTTTTTTTTTTTTTTTTTTTTTAAATAAATGTAACATTGTTATTTCATTTTGACAAATACAATTTGTTTTGGAAGTATATTCAATTCCAATGTTTGAAATCCTTTATCCATGATATGATATTAATGACAAAAGATTCAAAACAAACTAACACTAGACATAATCTTTTTATTTACTCATTTTTTCTATCTTATAAATGAAGTTTAACTTTGAATATGAAATACACAGAAGAAATAAAAAATGGTCAATCTGATTTAGATAAAAGAATATGAATTGGTTTAAAATGAATAGGAAATCAAATCGCATGCAAAAAATTACTTTTCCAAAATAATTCGAAATATGCAAAAGCTTTGATATTTTCATTGAGTATAGATGTGCATATGATTCTTTCGCTGCTTTTTCTCTGCACAAAGATACTATTTTTCAAAAGTTCTTTTAGATTTCAAAATGATTAAGAACATAAGAATTTATATTTTACCATCTTTAACTTGGAACTGAAATAAATGTATTATTTTACGCTTTCTCCTCTAGTATCAACGTTTAATTAATATAAATGATAGTTTGTAATGATTTGAAGAACGCATGAGAAATTATCTTCGGATTTTCTTTTATATTTATAGGAACTTGTGTATTACATTCATTGCATCACAAATCCTTCGTTCTATCCCTCTTTTAAGCACCTTATAAAATAATGTAATTGATTTCTTATTACTGTATAAATCTTAAAATATGTTTACCTCAAAATTACTTTCGAATTCTTAAATTTGATTTCTTCGAATCTAAATTTATTTTAATAACTTAGTCGATTTTATAAAATTATACCTAATTTTTCTTAAGAAATTTATTGTTAAATACTATTTGACTCTCTTTTATATGAAAAATTGAGTTCTCTTATTAGTTGAAATCTTTTTATGAGGTATATTTCGAATTAAATAAAAACGGTTGAAAACATAAGAATATGAGCTTCTTTGTTCTATATATTCCTTTTCTTGGCTTGATTCTAAAGTTATAATGTTCCCCATTTTCTCTATTATAAAGTAACTGCATCATTTCCATCAGCGAAACTGATCTTAAAGAAAACAATAATATTAATTAATTTCTTTTAAATCAAATCTATTCCAAGACGATCAAAATGACTTACATTAGATTATAAGAAAAAAATTTTCATTTATTTAGAGGGGTAAAAATTGTCTAAGAATAAACATTCATCTGGAAGGAAAAGCATATACTTTTTATAATTAAATTAAATTACTCAAGGAGAGTTTAATTGAACATGTGAAATGCATAAACAGGCCTAACACAAACGGTAATTGTGAATTGGTTGTATATATATAAATATTAGGGCATCGGCCTTCCGTCTGGAAGGGTGGGGCTCAATTCACAATGCCGTCTAAGTCCCACCGAATACATATGATATACGTGCTCATTAATTCTGTGGAATCGAAAGTCCTGTGGTCGGTCGTTGAGAAGTTATCAGGGATGTGATGGTCTGGAAAAAATTTCCTTTCCCTCAAGATTAATTTCAAAATTGTGATCGTGGATCTTCTGATGGTGCCATATATCGGAGAAGCACTTTCACTTTCGTGGTGCTTTGGTTAAACGAAAGAAGCACCCTACTGACTTAAATTCGCAAAGTCAACGGTATAGCGAGCTTATCTTGTCTAGGTGTGATAAGTAACAACAACACATACATAAATAGAGAGTTCCAGTAAGAAGTTTGGCCCTGAAATGCATGAGAAATAAAATCTATAAATACTACTCATAAGCAACTGTTCAAGAACTAAAAGCATTTTTAAAATTTTTTGTGGTTACACCTTGGTGTGATACTCTTAAGTATAGGACAAAAAACCAGGTTTGGTGGTATACTGATCAACAATATATTCCTCCGAGTGCATAAAAATTAAAATTGAAGCATTTTTCCAACAAGTGTGTAAAAATGTTTAATTTTATATTATTACTTAATATTCAGCAATGGAAAGTTATGAATTAAATAATTAAAATAAAATAAGTAATTATTTTTCTAATCTTTAGCTTAAGCAACGAAGCAAGAGAATAAAACATAAACAAGTGTACGATAAATAGGAAGTAGCCAAAGGAGCAATTAATATATTTAAGTAGAGGATGATATATTAAAATGTTTCAAATTAAAAAAGTATGTAAAACAATTTCCTTTTTAGAAAAAAGTGACACACACAAATGTGTATATATATATATATATATATATATATGAAATTACATATATATATAATTACTTATAAAAAATAAATTTTTTGTTTTACAATTAACGTACCATTACCCATTACTTTTTGTGTCAATGTTATTTAATTAATCGACTAAACATGCATTCACATTCATTATCGAATCTGCAAAATGTTCTATTTCAGATCGTAGAACAAGTTTTTTCTTTTGTTTTCTTGGTGATTTTTTTTGACCGTAGTAAATATAATTTTTAAGAATAAGATGAATTTCATATATTTCATAATAGTAAATTCCTGTATTTCATATTATGAAATATATGAAATTCATCTAAATGAATTAATATTTTGAAATACAGTGTGAATATTCAGCAATGAAAATTTATAACAAAGAACTTGTAATTAAAAAAAAGTTACGCATATAGGAAAAGCTAATAGAAAGAGGAATGTATAAGGATTAAAGATAATGTATAAAGATTTATAAAAAAAAAAAAAAAAATTAAAATTTATTTTTGCTACCATTTGTCACATCTTTTTTTCCTCCTCCAAAGTAAAATTTTGTTTCATTCAGAATACGCTATTTTTTTAAATTGCTACTTACATTACTGGAATTTAAGCACTGATTTTCTGCCACACAAAAGTAAAGGAAACATTTTTGTTTATGCCTAGATTATAATTAAAAGATTAAATGATGTTATCAAATTACTAAGTAAAATAAAATTTTTTAAAATACTGAGCTTTATTTCTTCTTTTACTCATTTTTAATGTAATGAATGCATGACAAAAGCTTTTTTTTATTCGTATTTATATTTTTTTTCATATTCATGTATCATTTTATTACTTAAACTAGAGAAATTAATATTAAACGCGAACCTTATTTAAGAACCTGTGAATATGCTTTAATTATATGCAACAAATTCTTTAAATTAAGACAGAAGTCACTGTGATTGTGAATTACTCTATGACAAGGATATTATAAAATATAATTTATTCTTACAGTTTAGGCGTATTATGGAACAAAAGGCGTAATTCTTAGTTGATATGAAAGTAGGAATTAATTCAATGAAGCAGAATTATTAAGGCAATTAATGGATTTCGACGCCGCAGGCGGACAGCCTACTCGCGTAGCGAGTGTAAGGCTGTTGATGTCCGCTGCGTAGTATACCCATCACAGAGAGGCAACATCCCCTGTCGGGCCCGGAAAAGAGAGAAGTTACAGTAGCCGGGTTCCGAACAGACGGTTTATCACTCTGCCTGACCGATGTTCTGGTCAATCATCTGAAGTCTCTTGGCTCGATACCGGAACAAACCAGACAAGCCAGTCCATCAACCCTACGCGAATACGTCACTTCTCACGCTTATTTAGCTTTTCTTGACATGTTAAAGTCAGAACGCGAGGTGAGGCCCAGGCAGTGGACGTCACCTTTACATGTGCCAACTGGGAAGGGAATGCCCTCAACTTTGTGGGTAGATGGACCGTATTTACGCAAGTATAGAAGAAATCCACGAAAACCTCTACAACCAACCCCGAGTTGACATGCAATTCTGCTGCTGGTTAGAGGAAGAGCTGCAGCACGCCTTATTGACGATGGTCTTGATACATGTGGATTGAAGTAGTCACCGAAATAAAAGTTCAAATCGGCGACTTCTTCGTTGATCTTTGTGTCTTGGGTTGGCGATCGCGATTGAACTTACCTTGCAATGCAGTAGAAAAGTTCGTACCGACATTACTAGATGTCGTTCTTGCAGACCCTGTGTTCCAAGGAGTGATGCATCTTTCCTCTGGAACAAAAGTTCTTGTAACACAAATAAATGCATGCACACACTTGCTGTTTGTTGTCATATTTTGTTGAACATTGACCGTCTGAGAAACCACTGATGTGGTCGGTCATTGTCAACTTTTCACTTCTGTGTTAAGCAGTATCTCTGGAAACTTACATAAACTTTGGTTTGCATTACACTAAAGTTTGTGGAGACACATCCGTGGTCTCTGCCATCCTCCAGGCATTATTGATGTTGTCTCTATGTTGATTAGTTGTCTGAGAGTCCACAAACGTGTTGGTTATTGATTCTGTGCGGTGTTGGTTACCAGGTCGATTGGGCTCCTTAACCTAGTCACGTCCGGTGTTAGGTCATTTGGTCCACTGCTTGGTGGATGTGCTCCTCAAGAAGGTGAGGTGTGCCTATTCCTCAAGATGGTGAATTTTGAAATGTTTCTGTGTTGACCCTGTAATTCTCAATAATATTATGGATTTAATGTAAGACCAAATACGAGCTTAAAGTTAATGTATATTAAATAGGACTTTAATAATTTAAAAAAAATTTTTTCTGACAAAGCCGAAATATTTTTCGTAAGTGAAACCTTTATAAATAAAAAAGAATAAAAATTTTGTGACGTTAGAGTGTTTAATGAGGTATAATTTCAACTAATTTAACAGTAAAGTACTTTATGATTAAATAGAAAAAATTACACATCGCTAAGTTTTCATAATTTTGCCAGAGAATTTCAGTTTCCAAATCCATCGAACGTTATTTACTGATCTATTGTATAAGCATTTACCGAGATAAAGTTTACATTTATATTTTCATTCTGAAAATATAGTAAAATACCGAATCTTTTTATAAAGAATTTATTTAGAATCAGAATATTGATTTTATGCGTTATTTAAAATGTTATTGCGCTGGAGAATATGTAAAGTAATTTTTCTATCTACTGGGTTACTAGCAACAATTTGTGAACTTACAGCGTAGAATGTTTATGCTTCAGATAAGTTAAATTCAAAAGCTTATATCATTGAATAATTCAAACGTGCTGGACACAATGTTTTCTTTTATAATATATAACGTTGAGAATAATGAAAAAAGCTTTTACAATATGTGAAACATAAAAATGTGAAAAAAACTAAAAAACAACGATATTTTTCATTTTTATTATGTTAAAATAATTGAGAGTTCAATATAATGTTTATTGTGTAAGATCTTTTTTAATATTATTGATTGTGTTTGCTTATATATATTATAATTAGTTAGTATGTTAATCTTGTGTTTCTGTCTAATAATCTAAGATGTAAAATATTAGGTTGTAAGGAAAGTCATTTTGTTTTTCATGAAAATGAAAAACGTGCAGCAAATAAATATTGTATTGCATTGCAGATTGTCTATTCCAGTCTAATAGCTTTTACCGTCTTTCTGGTAGTAGCACGATTCCACAGTCTTAAAGTGGTTGGTTTTTATTCGCAAAAACCCGATTATGTTGGAAAATCGAAATTAATTTCCGAACAACTCAATAGTTTATATTTTGCTTTTTTTCAGAGAAAAATAAATTTTTGAAAGTTGTGGAATTCATATAAATAGTATTAGAGCATGGTATTAAAATATTTTTCCTCTAAATTATGTAGAATATTCTGAATTCACTTCGGTATTTGGATAATTATTTTTTATTCCTGCAGTGAAGATGCTTCATTCATTCCCTAATCGCACAGCACGCAACGAGTGACATCTCAGTGCTGCGACGGCAACCAGGTAAAAAAAAAAAAAAACACTCCGCATTCCTTACTGAGCGGTGAAGTGAATACATTCAGTAATAGTCATGACTCCCTAGTAAATGCATACAATTTTGACAGCGTTAGAAGATAATGCGAGAAGTTATATTTCAAAGATTTAGTGAAAAAGCTCGAATTAATTAAATGTATCACTATTACACACACATAAAACTTAAACTATTACTTACTTCAAATTTAATTTTTTATAGATGAATGAAAATTTTTAAACCATTATTAATTGGTACGATTCACTTAATTTCTTATTTATAGTTTTAAACTAATTGACAGAATGTAGTGAAATTTTTGGTTAGAATTTTATGAATTAATAATATATTTCCTTACCACAAGAAAGTGGTTATTCACAATCTTAACTTTTACTATGAAGAATGCGTTAGTTAAGTTTATAACGGTTTTTAAGAATTTTTATATTTCTTGATCATTAGGAGATATACAAGAAAATTATAATCATTGAACAATTACTGGATACGTTTGTAATTTAATTATTTAGAGTTATCAAAAAAAAAAAAAAGTTTTAGCTTTTGGACAGCTCAATGAATTCTTTAATAATAATGAAATTTTCTTACAGCTAGTAGTGTAACAAAATATTTGTTAACTTTTATTGTCAACAGATGGCGCTATCAGCGCATGTTAAATTTTATATTCATTTTGTGATTGTTGAAAAAAAAAATGTTTTGGTTTTTAGAATTTGTTCGATTGTAATACGAGCGCATAAGTTTTTTTGAAGGGATTAATATCCTATGATGTTTTATTCTATTGAATTTAGATTTTTAGAGGCTTTCAGCCTATTCTTTTTATGTAAATATTGTATAAGTATTTATAAAAATATATAGAAAATTATTTGAGCTTTTGCACCTTTAGTTATTGAAGTTGTGCTAAATAATAGAGAAGCGTACAGAGGGTAAAATGTGCCAAGCGTTTGCGCCAAGAATGCGATAAAGTGCGCTAGACTGGTTTACCGGTTCGGAATACGTAGGTATGACGTTTTTGTTTTACATGCGCGTTTTGTATGTAACCCTTGAAACTATTACAGAATAATCTTGAAGCATTGAGTTTCGATATTCAATTTTTGGTGTTTTTGTGTTGCTTGCGAAAGTTAATAAGTATGGATGAGGATATATTGACTTCACGTTTTCGCGGAGTAAGTATGGAGAAATGATCATCAGGAAAACATAATAGGTTTTTTAGATGCGATAAAAATGGTGTATTTGCCGAAAAGTAACGATTCGAAGAACGATGAAGATTAGGTGAGTAATTTTATTTTTCATTACAATTTTAGTCATATACTCAGACCATAAGTAAATGAATGTTTAAGTTGTGTGTATTGTGTTTTTCATGTTAGTGTTAAAATGTGCTGCGTACTTAAATTTCTTTAATGTGGGCGTAACTGCTCGTTATATTAAAATTCGAATTTAAACAAAAAATGAAATTTGTTAACATTTGAAATTTAGCTTTTTTTGCTCGGTTGCCACTGTAGTAGGTAACGCTACACTGATGTTTTTATAAGGTGGGCACCATTGCTTGGTATATTAAAAAACGAGTTTAAATTTAAAAAAATGAAATTTCTTAACGCTCGAAATTTAGCTTTATTACCCGGTTAACACTGTAGTAGGTAGACCTACACTGATGTTTTTTTAAGGGGAGCGTCATTGCTAGATATATTAAAAATTTTGTTTCTATTTATTAGAATTGTGAAACTTCTACAGTATTTAGTTATAATGAAATATTCAAATTTTTAACGTTTGGAATTCGGAAAAACGTGCGATTTCAAAGCTAAAGTTCGAACGCGATCGTTATTGATTGACAGCTATCGTGCGTAGTGACGTAATTTAGGTTGGCGACAGAGCTGTAGAGTGCTTGGCATAAAAATTTTAAATCGCGCCAATCCCGTACGGGTCTATCGTCATTTACCTGAAGTTGTTTTCAATGTTTAGTTTTGATTTTTAGTTGTTAGTAGAAAAGAGTAAATCTTTCAATAATGCATCGGCCGGGAAGTAACTCAATTTTGATAGCTAGATTAGTATAGAATAAAAATTTGTTTAGTAATCGTTAATAATTGTTAGAACCTTAATTGATTTAGTTCAAGGAATATCGGATAGCATTTGTATGCCAAGACTGAAGACTGCAAAAGGTAAGTTTTTAATACTTTTGTTTATGATGGATTCCAAAGCTTTAAGCAAAAAAAAAAAAAAAAAAAAAAAAAGCTACACTTCGCAGTTTCATTACAAATATTTTTAAGAACGTTGACAAATTTATTGAAGATAAAAATTGTGACGAATTAGACGATTGTTTGGAACTGTTAAATTCTAAAGAAATCGAAATTAGGGATTTAGATGAGAAAATTCAAAATTTGATTAAAGATGATGATATTAAATTAGAATCAGATATTAAAACTTACATACAATACAGTGATAAAATAATAACGAAATCAAAAATCAAACGTTATTTCAAGAGCGTTGAAGTTCAAATTGTGAACTAAAATACTTCTAACGACTCACGTTTAGAAATCGGAAGTAAAAAAAAGGAATTTGAAAATAATGTTAAATTACCTAAAATGTCAATACAAAAATTTTATGGAGATTATAATGGAGTAAATTTTGGAACTCATTTAAAATTACAATTCATGAAAATTCAAGGCTTTCAAGGATAGAAAAGTTTAACTATTTAAAATCCTATTTGGGTGGAAATGTTTTAAGTTCTATCGATGGATTTTCGATTTCAGAATCCAATTATGATTCGGCTGTAGAAATTCTTACCAACAGATTTGACCAAACCCATTTGATAATAAATACGCACATGTCAAACCTCTTGACTTTAAACCCTGTGCAAAGCTCGAGTGATGTAACAAAATTAAGAAAATTATATGACACAATAAATGTTCATATTAGAAGTCTCTCCTCTCTCGATGTAAAACCAGAATCTTATTCTAACATGTTAATTCCGGTTTTGATGAAAATCATTCCCAACGATATTGCTATGGAGTTCCATCGTACTAACGGAGATAGTCCAACCTTTAGTTTAGACAGCTTTCTGAAATTCTTACAGACTGACGTAGAATCCCGTGAAAAAAATCTCCTGTTAGTCGCTTTCTCACAAATCAAAACCACAACTTCCGGAATCCAAGAACACGTATAACAAATATGATTCAAAGTATACGAGAAATTCTAATGTTAAAAGAAAAGACTTTAACAAATATTCAAAACAAAAACCGTCGGTCAGCACACACGAATTTATAGCTACATTACCAAACGTGAAGTGCATTTTTTGTTCTCAAGAACACTTATCAGAAAACTGTGGAAAATTTACAGCAAATGAAAAAGAGACATTTTAAAACAAAGCAATAGATATTTTTTGTGCACGTCTTTGAAACATAAAATTGCATCTTGCCACTATCGACAAGAAATGGCTTGCAGGATTTGTGGGGGAAAGCACTTTGAGGGGATTTGTTTTAAATCAAATGCGGCAGTCAAAAATTCGGAACCTGATAATTGTGAAATTTCTTCTATTTCAGAAACTGAAACACAAGTTGAACCGCAAAATGGAAAAATTGTTTCCGCCGTTTCTCATGTTAACAATGTAATACTTTTGCAGACCTGCACGATAAAAATTAAAGCGGAAAAGAAAAAATGTTTGCAAAGCTCCTTCTTGATTCCATGAGAGGTTTTGTCTTTCGCGAATTAGTCAACAAATTAAATCTCGAAGTAATTAGGAAAAAAAAAATTAACTGTTTACACCTTTGCGAACACACCAGTCTTCAAAAAAATTATGACGTGGTAAAATTGAGTTTGGAACATCGAAGTTCTTCTGATTCTGGAATAGAAGTTGAATTATTGGTAACTGATCTAATATCAGGCTCAAACATTCCGACTCCTAAATTAGAAGAAATAAGACAAATTCGTCAACTAAAGAATTTGATACTCGCAGATTCGCTCGATAGTGAGAAATCAATTGGAATTTTAATCGGAGCAGACTATTATTATGATATAGTTATGGGACACATTTAGCGTTTAAATAGAATGCTTGTAGCAGTCGAAACTACACTACTGGCCATTAAAATTGCTTTACCAGAAAGAAATGCAGATAACAAAATGTTATTTATTGGACAAATATATTATACTAGAACTAACAAGTGATTAAATTTTCAAAAAATTTGGCTGGATAGATCCTGAAAAATCAGAACCCAGAACAACCACCTTTGGCAGTAATAACAGCAGTTAAACGAATGAGCATTGAGTCAAACAGAGATTGGATTGAATGTACAGGTACAGATGCCCATGCAGCTTCAACACGATGCCACAGTTCATCAACCGTTGTGACTGGCGTTTGGTGACAAGCCAGTCGCTCGGCAACCATTGACCAGACGTTTTCTATTGGTGAAAGATCTGGAGAACGTGCTGACCAGGGCAACAGCCGAACATGTTCCGTATCAAGAATGGTCCGTACAATACCGGTAACATGCGGTCGGGCATTATCCTGCTGAAACGTAGGGTTTCGCAGGGCTCGAATAAAGGGTAGAGCCACGGGTCGTAACACACCAGATATGTAACGTGCATTGTTCAAATCACCGTTAATGCGAACAAGAGGTTACGAAACGTGTAGCCAATGGCACCCCATAACATCACGCCAGGTGATGGGCCAGTATGACGATGACGAATGCACTATGCTGCCAGTGTGCATTCACCACGATGCTGCCAAACACGGATGTGACCATCATGATGCTGTACACCGAACCTGGATTCATCTGAAAAGATGACGTCTACCATTCGTGAGCCCAGGTTTGTCGTTGATCACACCATTGAAGGCGCTCTTGTCTATGACGCAGCGTCAAGGGAAGCCGCAGCCATGGTCTCTGAGCTGAGAGTCCATTCTGCTGCAAACGTCGTCGAACTGTTCATGCAGACACTTGTTGTCTTCCAAACTACCCCGTATCTTGACTCACGGCTCGTGACGTGGTTGCACGATCCATTACGGCCACGTGGATAATATGCCTGTCTTCTCGTCTGCTATTGATAGGTGGCCGTTGAGATCCCGCATGGCGTTCCGTATTATCGTCGTGAACCCATCGATTTCATATTCTGCTAACAGTCATTGGATCTCGACCAACGCGAGCAGCAATACTGCGATAAGATATACTGCAATCCCGGTACGCTACAATTCGACCTTTATCAAAGTCAGAAACGTGCTGGGATGCATTCTTCCTTCTTACACGAGGCATCACAACAACTTTTCACCAGGCAACAACGTTCAAATGCAGTTGGTGTATGAGGAACCGGCTGAACAATTTCCTCATTTAAACACAATGTAGGTGTTGCTACTGGAGCCTGCTTTGTTTGAATGCGCTGAAAAGCTAATCATTTGCATATCACAGCACCTTCTTCCTTTCGTATAAATTTCACGTCTGTAGCATGTCGCCTTCTTGGTGTAGCAATTTTAATGGCCAGTAGTGTATTTTTGGTTGGTGTTTACAAGGAAAAGAAAGTCACAATTAAGTCTCTCTGTCATTCAATGTTGTTCTAGGGGAAGATTTAATTTCTAAGAAAATAACAAAATTTTGGAGTCTAGAAAATTTAGGACTTATTAGTGAGAAAGAAAATTTAGATTCAGTTGAAAATGAAGTAATTAAGCTTTTCGAATCCAATATAACATACGAAAACTCTCGCTACAAAGTTAGATTGCCTTACTTTGTAGCATAAGTTGCTGTTTTTTTTTTCTTAAATCTTACGTCAGTTATTGGCATTATCTGCTATAAGACCTCTTGCGGCCCAATAAAATTTAGCCTTGGTAAAGTTGTCAGATTCAAAAGTAATAAAAGCAAGTGCAATGCAAATTGTCAAATGATTAAAGTCCATAACTTCACCCGACAAATTAAGGGGACTGGTATCTACAGCAACTACACCAATGCGTGTAGGTGTTTATACAAAAAGTTATGTCCAGTCAAAAGACGAAAATTTGCAGTAAAAACTGCACGAGGCAAATCCATCGGGACAGGCGACTTCATAAGAACGTTCCACTTTTTATCTGCTGAAAGTGCTGTATAAATTTGCTCTAGGTGTTGGTCAATTTCCCCCCTAGCCTCAGAACTAAACTGATGGGCAGTTATTGGAAACAGAGGCTGAGGCAGCTTACAACCATTTTTAGCCAACACATCTGCTTTTTCATTTCCAGGCACTCCACAGTGGCTAGGGATCCATTGAAAAACTACCTCCCAGCCAGAGGCAATAGCATTGGAGACAAGTCTCTTCAACAAGTGAGCAGTCGCTAATTGTGTAGGAGGAAGCAGCCAAGATTGCAGCCTGGGAATCAATAAAAATAATTGCCTTGCCAAAGTTAGTATCAAGACCAATGAGATTTAGGTTTGCTTTATTCATGGCTAAAAATTCTAGATTGATCTATTTAGTTGTACGTAAACAACACAAGAAGATAATCCATGGAGTGACTGCTGATACTTTGGCTAGTGTTAGATCTCGTTTCTGGGTCCCGAAAAGACGTCAGTTAGTCAAAAAGACGATAAAGACGTTGTTTCATTTGCCAAAAATATTCAGCCAAACCTACAAACCAGATGACAGCACCATTACCTGAAGACAGGATCCTTGAATCACCCCCATTTTCTGTTTGTGGTGTTGATTTTTCTGGACCAGTTTACGTAAAGAATTCAAAGGATACTCAAAAATCATACATCGCATTATTCACATGTGCAGTAACCCGAGCCTTACATCTGGAACTAGTTTCAAATATGTTGACAGATTAATTTTTGCTTGCATTTCGCAGATTTTTGAGTAGAAGGGGAAACTGTAAAATCATCTATTCTGATAACGCTAAAACATTCAAGAAGGCTAAAAAAGAAGCTGGGAATTTTTCTAGAATTTTAGAAGATGATGTGTTTAAGAATTTTATTGCCAAAGAGAGAACTCAGTGGAAGTTTATCATTGAACGAGCCGCATGGTGGGGAGGCTTTTACAAAAGACTCGTGAGATCCGTCAAAAACTGTTTGAGGAAAATTATGGGAAAATCGTTGTTAAAATTCGAGGAAATATCTACTCTACTCGTCGAGGTAGAAACTGTTTTTAATTCTCGACCTTCGAGCTACGTTTATAATAAGAATGATGAGTCACAACCCTTGACTCCAATGCATTTCCTGAACTTTGGACAAAGTGATCCTAAGTACCCTCTAACTTTCGCTAAATTATCAATAGCGAAACAACAAGAAAGATTCTCTTAAAAAGAAAGCGCTATCAGGAATTGCTGCTAAAACAGTTGTGGAGTAAATGGAAACAGTAATATTTGTTAGACCTTATATATATATAAAACTGCCCATTCTTTAAAAAATCCTGATTTTCAACCCGAACTAAAATTAGGTCTTGTTGTGCTGATTCAAGGAGATAACAAAAACAAACATTTATGGAAACAATCAGAATTATTAAAGCCGTTCCTGGACGTGACGGTAAAATCCGATCCTACAAATTAAAAACCGGAAATGGGACTTTGAAACGAACTGCACAATATTTATATATCCTCTTAAACTATATTCAATTCTAACATTTCCTATATCTTTTTTTATTTTATTTAAATATTGAATTGAATAATTTGAATTTGTTTACTAACTTACTTTCTTAATATTTGTATTTATTTTGATAATAATTCTTTTTAATTTGTTAAATGCTTTCCTATTTGATTTTTAGATAAAATTTTTATATTTCTTGTATACTCTAGATATTGAAAAGTATTGTTGATATTGATGTAATTTAATTCAAGTATTTACCTTACTATTTTTTTTTGTACTGCATTTTTGAAAAATCTGATTGACAGAAATTTTGCTTCTTAGAAGTGTGAATTTCTTGTTTATGAATTTATTTGAATAGATGAACTCCTGTCAGAGTTCAGGTGAAGAGTGTGTAACGAAATATTTGTTGACTTTTATTGTCAACAGATGGCGCTATAAGCGCATGTTAGATTTTATATTCATTTTGGGATTGTTGAAAAAAGAATGTTTTGGTTTTTAGAATTTATTCGATTGTAGTACGTGCGTATAAGTTTTTTTGAAGGGATTAATATCCTATGATGTTTTATTCTGTTGAATTTAGATTTTTAGAGGCTTTCAGCCTATTCTTTTTATGTAAATATTGTGTAAGCATTTATTAAAATATATAGAAAATTATTCGAGCTTTTGCACCTTTAGTTATTGAAGTTGTTCTCAAAGATTAGTTTTGACTTTTAGTTGTTAGTAGAAAAGAGTAAATCTTTCAGTAGAGGATTTAGTTTAGACCTCAGATATTGTTGCTAGAAGTAATTTCAGTCCTTGATAAGAAAAGGATCCAATTCCTTCAAATGAGTACAGAAAGATAAATTTATGTCTAGTGATTAATCTGTAAATAAGACATTAAATTCGATTAATGTAAAGAATTTGAGCTGCGTAACACTATTTAGCTTAGAAGGAATTTCTTGCAATAAAGATTGCATTTGAAAAATAAATTTCTTGTTATTTGCTTGAAATTAAAAATGTTTTACATTTTTAATTTCAAGCAAATAACAAGAAATTTATGAGAGTTTATTTATGAGAGTTTATTATGAGAGAAATTTACAAGAGTTTTAAACAGTTAATGAATAATTTTATAATGCGATAGAAATGCCGTATTTTATAAAACTGTTTCGTTAGTTGTTTCATGGTTTTCGTGTTGAATATTTTTTTTTACCGGTAGTAAATAAATTATTTTATATTTTTCTCGATCAAACATGTATGAAGACAGATTTCAGAGGAATAGTATCTTAAACATTTTGATTTATGGGTAGATAATAACTGGAAATATAAATAGAAAAAGTTGGTGAATAATATTGAATCTAATGACTACCTTTCTTATAAGTACTGCATTCCCCTAATGAATGTTAGAATCAATTGCATATTTTCATTGATTTGATTATGTGTAGTTACTTTTCAAGCAAGGCTTTTCTGATTGTTTTTATTTTTTACTGTATCATGACACTTTTAGTAATATCAAGTGAATTAAATAGTTTTTATATATATATGTGTGAAATTTTGTAAAAAAGTATGAAATTTGCCTTCAAAGATCATAAGTACTTTTTTTTATTGAAACTTCAGAGCTTATTGAAATCTGATAATAATTTAATAACTGCCTTTATCAATGGATTACCTGAAAATGATGACCTGAAATAAGTAGTCGTTAATAAATATTACATAAGTAAAAAATATTAATGACTACTTATTTCTCAGTTTTAAATTCATTAATCTATGAATTTTAATGTTAGTAATTTCTTTTTATAAGAAAGAAATATTTTATTTGGCTTTTGTCTAGTTTCTTGGATGGTAAGTAAGTTTTTTTACAAAACAGTTTTTGTGTTTAATGCACAGATTTGTATACAGTAGACACTTTAATATAAATCGTTTCACGTTTGATATCACCATTGTTAAAACTGCAACAATTTATTTAAATTAACATTGAATCGCTTTGAGGGGACCAGCTGATTAGATAAGATGAAATGGAATTATTTACACATATTATTTATTCTGCTGAAAATTTGCTTGTTGATAGCCACATTCCTTTTTTATAATATCATTTTTCGAAAATATTTAAAATTTATTGAACTATCTTTTCACACGTGATATTCTATTCTCATGTCCAGATAATTTACACGTTTTTACAAGACACTTCGTATACTATTATTTGTTATATATTTTTAATTCCAGTGTTTTAAAATAGACTTAAGACTGATATGCATAAAATATTATTTAACTGATTTTAATTAATTTGGTAGAAATCTAATTATATAAGCTATAGTTTCTTATTTAATTTTCTTAATTTGTCTAGTTAAGTCTACAATCCTATTAGTTTTTGATTATGAATAAATGTGTAAAAATATGACATCCTCTTATATAAAAGTAAGAATGTAACTAATAAATAAATGAAGTGAATAAAATTTTTCTTGTATGTAAAGCAAACAAAATATATTTTAGATTTTGATAACGGAACTAAAATGCTTTTTTTATTATAGTTATTTTAAGATATTATACATTTTACTTCAATAAATTTGAGGAAAAGGTTTTTAAGAGCTCTAAGAATGACATTGAAAATTTGATGGATAGTAAATGCTTGATATATCAGTAAAAGTATTTTACACTAAATTATGTTTATGTTAAAGTAATAAAATTTATATCTAAAACACTCATTTTTTATTTTTTAAAATTAATCTAACATATTTTCTGTGCTATAGTATATATCTTTGTGTAATAAAGAAGTATGCAAGTGTTTCTAGAAACACAAAAGTATATTTTTCAAACTTATAGCTAGTTATCTAAGAGTATAGGAAAAATATTCAGTCAAATTTTACTTATAGTTATTGGAAAAAATGAAAGTGTCATCTAATTATCATGTAATAAAAAAAAGTTTTACATTGTCTTAGTATAAAATGAAGAAATATGTTTGAGAAACTGAAAAGTATAGTCAATAAATCGAATAAACATTGAAAAAAGTAAAATTAGATCATTAAATGCTCCTTTTACTCTTGAACAGAGCTATTTTTGACAGTCCCTTACTGGCTTATTTCAAGTATCGTCTGTAATTTAGATGATCATTCTTTGCATAGTTACTACACAATCGTGAAATAAAACCTGAGAACACCACATGTTTCTTTCCAATTAGCAAAAATATCGTCATATTTTTAGATGAATTTTTTGATATTTTAAGATTTTTATTGATTTGAAATTTGTGACTGATAGTTATTGTTACAAATTTATAAGTAATTATTGTATATGTCTTAAAATATCTCAGACAGATCGGAAATACTCACATTTTGGGCAAAAATTGCGGTATTTAGACGTGTTATACGTTAAAAGCGGGTTTTCTAACGATTTGGTGACTTGGCGATGTTTTGTCGAGAAAACTTGGCGAGTTGGCGACATTGTTGGTGACTTGGCGAGAATTGGATATTTCTGGAAACATCCATCACTTAAGCTCTAGGACCAATATTTAGCGAGATAGCCTAGAAGCTTCCAGAAGCTTGGCGAAATTAGATTTCTCCGTCAAGTCAGGTATATATACCACAGACCAACTTGGTTAGAGGGTTTTGTACACACAGTCAGTTTTGTGAAGACGATTAGTCGTGACTGCTAGTTTAGAGAAGCTGTTCTCTGCCTGAGGTATTTGAGACCTGTGATTGGAAGCTGTTACTTATTGTATCCGACGAATTGTTGCTGCATAATTGTGATTATTACAGCTGGTATTTCTAGTGGAATTTTTACGAATAAAAGTCTTGTGTTCATCGAGTAGTTGCTTTCTTCAACTCTCAATCCACACGAACCCCGAAGCTCGGTACAACTGGTGTTAGAAGCGGGGTTGAAGAGTTGATGCAGCGTGTCACAAGAAAAATGGATATGGATTTAATGAAAAGTCTTCTCGAAAAATTAACGGAGCAGAGATGGCTGAGATGAAAGCTGGACCAGAAGAAATGAAAGCTGAGATGAAAGCTGGACCAGAAGAAATGAAAGCTGAGATGAAAGCTGGACCAGAAGAAATGAAAGCTGAGATGAAAGCTGGACAAGAAGAAATGAAAGCTGAGATGAAAGCTGGACAAGAAGAAATGAAAGCTGAGATGAAAGCTGGACAAGAAGAAATGAAAGCTAAGACGAAAGCTGGACAAGAAGAAATGAAAGCTGTGAGATGAAAGCTGGACAAGAAGAAATGAAAGCTGAGATGAAAGCTGGACAAGAAGAAATGAAAGCTGAGATGAAAGCTGGACAAGAAGAGATGAAAGCTGAGATGAAAGCTGGACAAGAAGAGATGAAAGCTGAGATGAAAGCTGGACAAGAAGAGATGAAAGCTAAGATGAAAGCTGGACAAGAAGAGATGAAAGCTGAGATGAAAGCTGGACAAGAAGAGATGAAAGCTGAGATGAAAGCTGGACAAGAAGAGATGAAAGCTGAGATGAAAGCTGGACAAGAAGAGATGAAAGCTGAGATGAAAGCTGGACAAGAAGAGATGAAAGCTGAGATGAAAGCTGGACAAGAAGAGATGAAAGCTGAGATGAAAGCTGGACAAGAAGAGATGAAAGCTGAGATGAAAGCTGGACAAGAAGAGATGAAAGCTGAGATGAAAGCTGGACAAGAAGAGATGAAAGCTGAGATGAAAGCTGGACAAGAAGAGATGAAAGCTGAGATGAAAGCTGGACAAGAAGAGATTAAAACCGAGATGGCGAAAGAGATAAAATATGGACAGGAGGAGCTTAAAAAGGAACTTAAGAAGGACATTATAAGTGTTAAAGAAGAATTCTCCAACATCATTCAAGAGAAGATGAATGCAGTGGAAGCTAAGGTAAATTCAGTTGAAACTAAAGTTTTGGAGATCGAAGAAAACGTTGAAGAAGCATTAGACAATATGAATAAGGAGATTGAAAGCTTGAAGAAACAGATGTCAAACAGACATGAGGAACCCAATGTGGCAGTTATGCTTTCCCTGGCCACGATTAAACTCTCAACATTCGATGGAAAATCATCATGGCAGGTATACAATACCCAGTTTATGATGGTAGCGGAAGCTAATGGATGGAATCCCCGGGCCCAAGCTTTTCACCTGGCGGATTATTTAAGAGGAGACGCGGCCGATATCCTCGAGACACTTCCGGAAGAGCAAAGGCACGATTTCCAAGCCTTATCGAGTGCGTTTGAGCTGCGGTTTGGAGAAAAGTGCAGTAAGGAATATAGCAGATTACAGTTAAAATCTCGCTATCAAAAAGCGGGTTGAAGTCTGCAAGAATTCGCTGCCGATATTCAGCGACTTTCCTATTTAGCATTTTCGGACTGCTTAGCTGAGACACGTCAAGATCTGGCTCTCCATCACTTCATTGATAGTGTGCGGGATCCGGAGATACAGAAAGCACTTAGACTGGCCGATGTCAAAGATATCGGATCTGCTCTAGTATACGCACTTAAGATTGAGGCTACCCAGCAGGCCGCGCGTAAAGACCGGCACTCAATCAGAGCCGTCTCTGCTACTGATACAGACTATGATCAAAGAAAACAAATTGAAGATCTGTGGTGAAAAGACCGTAGCTTAGAACTGAGTAAAGGTGGCAGAAACACGAAAATTCAGTGTTGGACTTGCGGTGCAGTCGGACACGTCCGAAGAGACTGCCCAAAACCAAAAGATGGTGGAAATGATCTTCCACCACACCAGGGAAAGATTCAACGAATCCAGAAGTTTGAAATGCGTCACCACAAAGGAACTCTTAATGGAAATGCTGATGTAGTATCAAGGAAACTGTGTAATGGAAGCTGCCGATATTGTTCTAGAGTAGAGAAGAACTATCAATTAGTAAATCCTTCGGTACGCCAAGTTACTGTTTCTCCGCCATCGAAACCAGACCCATGGAGTGATGAAGGACTTAGAGAAGCCCAAAAAGAAGACCCCGATATAAATATAATTTTTGAATTAAAAGAATCTTCTAGTATTAGACCAAGTTGGCAGGACATCTCCACCTACAGTCCTGCTACTAAACAATATTGGGATCTTTGAGACTCACTCCATATTAGAAATGGCGTCTTTTTCAGGAAATGGGAGTTCCATGATGGACGTAATTTCAAATGGCAGCTTGTTCTTCCAAAATCAAGAATTGGAGATGTTTTGAAAGAATTGCACAGTAGCTCAACTGGAGGCCACTTCGGAGTAATGAAGACTCTACAGAAAGTTCGAGAACGCTTCTATTGGAACAAAACTAGACAAGATGTAGAGAAATGGTGCCAATCTTGTGATGACTGTGCGGCACGTAAGGGAACAAAGAAACGTAGCCGAGGAAGGCTGCAGCGTTATAATGTAGGAACACCTTTTGAGCGGATAGCATTGGACATTTTGGGTCATTTACCACGATCTTCAAATGGCAACAAATACATCCTAGTTGTCATGGACTACTTTACTAAGTGGCCTGACGCATTTTCAATCCCTGATCAAGAAGCGACTACAGTAGCCGAGGTTCTAGTGCAGCAATTTGTTTCCAGATTTGGCACACTCTTACAAATTCATTCAGATCAAGGGACAAATTTCACGTCTGCTGTGTTTAAAGGAATGTGTCAAATTCTCGGAATAGACAAGACGCAGACCAAGCCATTACACCCCCAATCGGACGGCATGGTAGAGAGGTTTAACCGAACCATCTTAAATAATCTCTCACTTATGGTTTCCAGAAATCAGCAAGATTGGGATTTGAAGCTACCGCTGTTTCTGCTTGCATATCGCAGTGCTGTCCATGAGATTACCGAATACACCCCATCACAAATGCTCTTCGGACGCGAGCTTCGTCTCCCTTGTGATCTTCAGTTTGATCGTCCACGGGATACATCTTCATCGCCAGAGGAATACCTTCGAGACATTCAGGCACGTCTTGAAGATGTCCATAACTTTGCTCGAGACCGAATCAACCTGACGACCAAAAGAATGAAGATGAGGTATGACACAAGAGCGACAGGACACGAATTTCAGGAAGGTGATAAAGTTTGGTTATGGAACCCGATTCGACGTAATGGACTTTCTCGAAAGTTGCAAGCCAACTGGTAAGGTCCCTACACAGTCCTAAAAAGACTGAATGACGTCGTGGTTCGTATAAGGAAATCATCTTCGAAACCAAATGTAGTACGGTATATGATAGATTAGCTCCTTATCGTAATGTAATTTAAAAATTAATATACATAGTATCTTTGTAAATAATATAGTTAATTTTAATATTTTGTCTTTTTTGTATTTGCATTTTTAATTGTTTGTGTATTTAATGTGTTCTGTTTCCTCTTGAAATGTAAATTCT
Source organism: Latrodectus elegans (assembly GCA_030067965.1). NCBI lineage: Eukaryota > Metazoa > Arthropoda > Arachnida > Araneae > Theridiidae > Latrodectus > Latrodectus elegans. Next base: position 4,958,826 of record CM057810.1, read on the forward strand.
TTTATATTACATTTGGCCTCCTATCAGGGGATTGTACTGCCTGGGACAGCAGTCCTTGAGAGGGGGGACAATGTTACAAATTTATAAATAATTATTGTATATGTCTTAAAATATCTCAGACAGATCAGAAATACTCACATTTTGGGCAAAAATTGCGGTATTTAGACGTGTTATACGTTAAAAGTGGGTTTTCTAACGATTTGGTGACATGGCGATGTTTTGGCGAGAAAACTTGGCGAGTTGGCAACATTGTTGGCGACTTGGCAAAAAATGGATATTTCTGGAAACATCCATCACCTAAGCTCTAGGACCAATATTTAGCGAGATAGCCTAGAAGCTTCCAGAACCTTGGAGAAATTAGTAGATTTCTCCGCCAAGTCAGGTATAAATACCGCAGCCCAACATGGTTAGAGGGTTTGGTACACACAGTCAGTTTTGTGAAGACGATTAGTCGTGACTGCTAGTTTAGAGAAGCTGTTCTCTGCCTGAGGTATTTGAGACCTGTGATTGGAAGCTGTTACTTATTGTATCCGACGAATTGTTGCTGCGTAATTGTGATTATTACAGCTGGTATTTCTAGTGGAATTTTTACGAATAAAAGTCTTGTGTTCATCGAGTAGTTGCTTTCTTCAACTCTCAATCCACATGAACCCCGAAGCTCGGTACATTATATAACTTATTTAATTAAAATGTTCTTATATGAATGTACAATGTATTACCCAAGTAAATTTTCCATTTACTTCAACTTAAAATTTATTATCTTTTTTTTAATTTAATATCATTACTTTGTTTTCAGTAATTGATTGACCTCAATTAGTTAATACATTATATTCAACGAAAATCTCTTGTTTAATTTCATGGGTATTTTGTTTTTGATTAAATAGCTATTATTTTTTTTTACTTGTAATGAAATGAAATTCGAAATTTTGTTTTCCATAATGTACACAATATTTTGACATACATTAACACTGTTTATGACATATAGTATACATTTCCATAATATATAATTATTGAAATTCAAAATACAATTTCAAATGTACCCAGGAATTTTGATAAGAGCACATTATTTTATGTCCTCTTATCAAAATTGCAAGGGATCATAGTTGAAATTGGAAATGATAAATGGAAATTATGAAGTTGCGTAAAGAAGTAAGTTTTAGAAAGTTTAACATTTTCAGTTGGTAATTACGCTCTATATGAGTAAATTTCACTTTCTGACAGCAAAAAGATATGCTAATTTATTGAATTTTAAATTTTTGATCACATTTTTTCTTAAACTTCTTGATAAGTAATGAAGCATTATGAAAATAACGAATTTTTGATACGATCTATTCATTTTACAATTATAAAACTGCTGTCTATTATAAGATTTAAAGTAAATATAGTAAAATTTCTTTAATGAATAGATATTCTATTATATATTTACTGTTTAATAAATATAATTATTCAATAGTTGATAACAATTTATTAAATATTTGAGAGTGTAAAGCATCTTACTTTAAACAGTAGTTTTATAATTGTCATTAAAAGTGGCTTAAAGCTTTTCACAATCAGTAATGTTAAAATCCATTTTTATGACATGAGAGTGTCAAATGAGAAAACATAGAATTATTGTAACAGATTTTTTTTAATATCACTCATATTATATACATAAACGTGTTTGATTTTGTTCCCATTAATTTATGACCTAAATTCAAGGAATGGAACCCTGTCAGATCAATAGTCGAGATATTTCTCTTGAGTGTGTCGCAGCAATCATATGGCTATTTAGTCTATTGCTCAACAGTTAAACCAGTTTAACGTTTGAATTTGCTATATTATGGAAGCTAAAATATTAGTTTTTATCTTATCTAAATAAATTTGATGACTTCAGATTAGATGAAGGGATAAACAAAAAATTATAAAAAATATGGAAAAGGATATTTTTAATGAAGAGAATTAAATAATGTATTTATAATATTTATTTTGAGATTGCATTGAATATTTTATTAACTTTGTTAAAATTTCGGAAAAATCCTCTCATTTAAAACATAAATAAATATTATAATATGATAATCCTATGATAAATATATAATAATTGTAAAACATTATGCTGTATTAACTGTTATACATGCAAGTATTCACGTTTAAGTATTATATTAAAAGATTTTTCTCTGTTGAACTGTTTTTTAGTATTTTAAATTGTCAACTAAAAGCACAATATTTTTTTTAGTAACAAGCTCATTAAATAATATTTTCACCATTTTTATTCAAGGAAATTTTGTCCTAATTCATTTTCTTCAACTTCAACATGAAAAAGGATTTTTAATTTAAAAAAATAAAAAAAAATACGCATGCCATTTTTTCGAAAAATGCTAGTAGTAGAAAAATGCTGCTAGTTTAATCGATCAAAAAATATTGGAAGAAGGTGCCAAATTTCAATGTTCTAAAAGTATTTCATTTCAAAATTTGAAGATTAACTGTAGTTAAAAGAAATTTAATCATTTATTTAAGAACTAATATATATATATATATATATATATATATATATATATATTTGTGTAATTAATAGAAAAAAAGAGTTAAAAATTATTTCATATTTTAGACTATATATAGTTAATAAATTTATGCAAGAAATAATAGAACATTTGTAGCATTTTATAAGTAAAACAAAATCATAAGTTTATGTTGCACAGAATATAATTAAACTAAATTAATTTATCGATACAATCATAGACAATAATTATGTTGTATTAAATATATTACGTAATAATTAAGTTTTTATTTATTTTCTGAGAAAATGCATATTTTGCTGACTTTTATACCTTGAAACGTTTCAAAAAGTAGGTTTTCATATAGAATTTTGCTTAAATTAAAATTTAAATTTGCTTGAGTAAGTACTTTCATGGTTAGTCTGTATATTTAAGAAAAAATGAAATAACTGCAATTTATTATACTTACGAATTTTCATGAAATATATTGCAATATTTATATATTTGTAACTACTAAGTTTTAATAAAATTTAAAGAATTTTCAGGAAAATTAGAAAATTGGCATTGGTTATTAATTGAAAGCGTATAACAATATTGCATTATGCCTATTTTTTGATCTGATGTGTTAAAACTATTTTTTGATCTGATGTGTTAAAAGTGTCAGCTGGATAATTTTTAAGGAACTGCTTAATTCGTTGTATTTTTAATAACATGATTTGATGATATTTAAAAATTTTAGAAAAATTCCGAGAAAAACACAGATTTGTTTTTAATAATTGAATGGCAGAGAGATTTAAAACAAATATAATAAAACATTATTTTAGCAACGTAATAACAAGAAAAATTTACACATTTACAATCAAAACATTTTCGTTTAAATAATTGATGAAATTCTAACTTTATACTTATTTTATGATATTTACACACTGATATACCATAAATAAATTTGACCAAATGGGAATTGAAAGGAGAGATTGGACTTACCCCTTTTAAAAATAGCATTATACTGTCTTCTATCGTCAATGGCTTCACCGCTCTCCGGTGTCGACGATTCTCTTTCATCATCCTCTTCTCGTCCTCTACTCGGCATCTTCGCTTTCCATCTCACTTGATTTAATGCTCAGCATCTCGCTTGTCTTACTCAAAACCCATGAGCTTTCTCTTTTTCCTCTACTATCTCTCATCAGGATTTGTTGAGGAACTTTAGTTCCATTCAGGAAAATCGAGACAAGGCTCCTACTGGACAGGGCAGTTGTACTTCGCTTACCTCTTAGATCCTTTCTGCTCCATTGCGGATCCAATCTCCAATCCTATTCTCTGTGTCTTTTCCTTTTTTAGATGTAGTTTTTAATTCTTCATAATAATTGTCTTGTCTCCTCCTCTTTACACCATTGGTCTTCTAAAGTTCTATAGTACCTCCTATATATATATATATATATATATATATATATATATATATAGGAGATACTATAGAACTTTATATATATTCTCTCTCCCTCAATCCCGATTGGTCAGATTTACGATTTACATGTAAAACATATCATAAAAGCAGAAGTCCTTGAAACTTTCTCAAAGCCACCCATCCGTTCCCAAAGGAAAAATTTATATATTAGATTTATTTCATTGTGCGAACTTTTATTACATCCTTTTTTAATTTTCAAACAACATAGCTTAAATAGAAAAGAGGAAAATCTCTTAAATTTAAATTGACCATAAAATATACACATCTATTTTCTCAAGGTTTGGTTGTGTCGTTTTACACTACGACAACATATATTTCTGTATAAGGTATTAAAATTAGGAAATATTGTATTATTGTTACATGAATCACACGCACAAAGCCTTTTGTCACATAATAATATAATTTTTTGAAAATGTTGAACTTATTTATTGCATTTACAAAATGCATTTGCTTTTAATACTAAAGACAGTATTTTACTAATTTTTGTTGAAATTGCAGCACAGGTAGCTTATTGGAATTGTAATATTTCTTATGAAAAAATATTGATTCATACAAATTTATAGTAAATAAGTATTATCAAATGTTAAACCTAGGTAAAAAAAAATCATACAATATAAAGACGGCAATATTGTAAGGGATTAACGAATTTTTTGAAATTTATCTTTTGAGGAATTTTTAGAAATATGTAGCTTTAATGATTCCTCAATTTTGATTTTATTTTGCTTCGGATAAGAGTTCATCTCATTGGTATAAATATAACAAATCTCCCGTGGCAAATCGTTTTTAGTAAATCTGCCATCAATTGTTTTGATTTTAGTGTTTCCGGCTTTCACTTTGGTGTGGCCAATGTGAATTTTTTTACATTTTAGGGATTTTTTGTGGCAAGGTTTGGTTTTTTTTTTATCGTGTTTTACGTCATTTTTGGGTCATATATACTGTTTCTTTAAGTGGGAACATGTTAGAATTCCTTGGTGAAGAAAAATGCTGCGAAGGACACCAATAGGGGATCTAGCCTACTAGTTATGCATGTTATGTAACAGTTGAGGCAATGATGTTGGCGTTAGGTGTATTGAACATTATCTGTCAGCTGAAGGTGTCATTGGGGGACAACACGGTGACAGGAAAATGGAGACAGTTGTAAAGAAATATCAGCAAAAGCCTATAAAGATGAAAAAAGATCTTATTTTCTGCAACAAAGGGTTGCTTGTTGTAAGCAGAGGACCCGGCAGTCTGTCGCATAAAAAAACCTCGACATGACAAGTAATAGTTCGCGAAGTGGTATTATGATTTTTTTGTGGCATATCCAGTTTAAATGTGTATAAAATTTGCATAAATTTTCAAATTTTATACACACTGAAAAATATTTTAAGACAAAACGAAATTTAAAAATTGCTAAGAAACATAAAACATCAGGATATTAAAAAAATTGCATAAATTACAATTGAAAAATAAGAATTAAAATAAACATAAAATAAAGTTCAATACAAATCAGAATAACAAAATTTCATATCCAAATCAATATTTATAATGTTAGAAAGAAGAAAAAAAATCATTATTTCATAGAAGTCTCTTATTTCTCTTTGTGTGAAATTCTATTGTTGATTAAGTGTTATTTTGTCGGAAATGGACTGAAATGTATAACGATGACGCGTTGGAAATAATGACTTGAAAAATTGTATGGAGAAATGACCAGAACATTCACAAAAAATAATAGTGGATGATATGGATGTATAGAAAAGTGCAGTTTTAAGTCTTCGGAATCCATTCAAAGTGTCAGAAGAGTTGAGCAACACAGTTCTATCACAGTAAAAGACAACAACTATAAGTTTTATTATTAACTCGTGTCTCTGAACTAAAACCGCTGCCCAGATGTAACGACTGTTTCTTGCAATAGTTTGAAAGATCTAAACCAAATGATCAGTAATGAATCAGACTTCTCCAATTTGACATTTATAATTTGCGACAATTACTTACATTTAAATTATCTCACGTTGTCATGCTCACAGAAAATACTAAGCTATATAGAATTATGTTTCCATGCAAATTACTCCCTGTTTACTGATCAGATGTGATTCTGTTCGCAGGGAGACATCAGAGGTATATTAAGAAAATGAGGCTTGTGCAGCACTGTATATGAATGTAACATTCAGATCTCTTTGATTTAACTGAATCTAGCTATGGGTAATTTATTTTACAAGTATGATAACGTCAGACCTTAATCAAATTGGTTTTGTGAAAAAAAAATGGTTGAAGTTAAAAAAAAATCATTATACATGTTAAGCATGATCAGAAGTATCATAAGCATACACCAAAATAAATTCAAAATTAATTATAAGTTTGGTATTACATGCAGCGGCATGAAAACAGTTTAAATAGAATTACCAAATATTAATTTATCTGTATTGTGTATTGTCGTAGTGTAAAATGACACAGCCAAACCCTGAGAAAATAGATATGTATATTATTATTGCACTTTAAATTTAAGAGTTTCCTCTTTTCCTTTCAAACTAAGCTGTAATAGTATAAAGGAAAGGATGCAATAAAAATTGGCACAAGGAGCCAAGTGCAATAAAAGAATAAAATCTTCCTTTCGGAAGAAATGGATGATCGTGAGAAAATTGCAAGGGAAGTTTAATTTATGTTTTATGATATGTTTTGTTTGTAAATCTGACCAGTCGGGATTAAGGGGGGGGGGAAGAGATTTCTGACCTATCCCATAGAAGTGTAGGACGTTATATGGAACTTCGGAAAACCACTGTTGTAAAGAAGAGGAGCTAAGAGGAGAATTTAAAAACTGCATCTAAGAATGGAAGAGAGGCAGAGAAAGTCCTCACACACAGAAGTCCCTCAGACACACAAGTCAGAGAAAGCCCTCACACACTGAAACCCCAGAGATGCCCGACAAAGAAAATGAGTAAACGGAGTATGATTGCACTGGCCTGGAGAAGTCCTGCCTCGACTGTCCTGAATGGGAATGCAGATGTCCGACAAATAGATGAAGAAGAGGTGACAAAGTCTGAAAAGAGGTATACTGAGCAGCAAGCTAAGTAAGATACGGAGATATAAGCGAATGGAAATGCAAAGCGGAGATGCTGAGTAGAAGACGGGAAGTGGATGAAAAAGAGAATCATCGACACCGGAGAGCGGCGAGGTCTCAGACACCACAATACTACTTATAAAGGGGTGAGTCTGATCTCTCTTTCAATATCCCTCTGGTCACTTTGATTATTGTGTAAATATCATAAAAATAATATAAATTTTAGAATCTTCTGAATTATTTAATCAAGAATATTTTCATTATAAATGTAAATACCTTTGTAATGAATTTGATAAAATAAATTTATTAAGTTTTATTGTGTTTTGATTTTGGATTGATCTTTGTCATTCAATTATTTTAATAACGAATCTGGGTTTTCCTCGGAGTTTTTAAATTCTCATCTTAGCTCCTCCTCTTTACACCATTGGTTTTCCAAATTTCCATATAACGTCCTACACTTCTTTGGGATATGTCAGAAATCTCTCCCCCTTAATCCCTTCTTCTCATATTTAAAAACAAAACATATAATAAAGCATAAACTTCCCTTGCAATTTTCTCACGATCACCCAGCACTTCCGGAAGGAAGAGTTTATTCTTTTATTGCATTTGGATCCTTGAGAAAATTTTTATTGCATCCTTTCCTTTATACTATTACAGCTTAGTTTGAAAGGAAAAGAGGAAACTCTTAAATTTAAAGTGCAATAAAAATATACATATCCATTTTCTCAGGGTTTGGCTATGTCCTTTTACACTACGACATGTATTTATTTACTATATAAGTATTATATATATATATAATATATATTATATACTCTTATAAGTTAATTTTAAAAGCGGTATTATATATATATATATATATATATATATATATATATATATATATATATATATATATATAATACCGCTTTTAAAATTAACTTATAAGAGTGCTTGAAGGGAATAGTAGTTGGATGGAGTAAAATTCATAATTGAAGATTCATGATTTTGTAAATATGATTTCATGATTGTAATAATTATTTCACATTTTTTGTTTTTTTTTTTACTAAACCTGCATTATTTATTTAGAAAATATAAATTATACTATTAAAATTTAAAAATAATTCATAATTGTGTTATCTTAAAACAAAACTATTTTTGTATTTCTCTACCCAACATTGTATTATACCCAACAATATTATTTACCAAAGATATTTAATATTTGAAACAAATACCAAAAGGAGAATAAAACAAATGAACAGTATTATTTAAATATAGCGGACAGATAAAACATGAAACTAATAGATAAATTAACATGTAAATTGTTTAATTTAAAATTTGAATAATTTAATTAAACATATAAAAATTAAATAGAAAAATGATAAAACACAATAAATCAAAAGAAGCTCACATATGGACAATTTCTTCTGGGAATGTTGACGACATTGTCACAAAGTATGGCGTTTCTCCAATGACTGAAGTCTATATTAAGCCTTTACACCCCAAAAATATATCAAAAATTGAAGATGATAACATTAATCACACATAAAAATGAAGAAATTCACAATTACTAAATTTATTGATGCCAAGATAAAATGCCAAATGTCAAGCCTAGAAAAGTGCACATAATCCCAGATCGTAAAGTGTAGAATAAATTTAATGACAAGGTGTTTTGGTATATGAGACTTCAAAGCTCGGGTAACCCTGTTATAATTTAAAGTTAACCTTACTTCACTGTGTGCCTCACACTGCAAGGAAGAATGAAGATCTCGATCTCTATTAAAATTTATGTAAATGTTATTTTCAGTCAATTCTATAAAATTTATATTTTTCATTTATTTAAATAATATCAAAAGGAAATAAAAAGACTGAAAAACATTCTTTTTGATAATAATGTATCATTTTTAGCTGTTACTATATTTAGACAATAGAGCTTGTTTTGTAAAATGGATATAATTTTTCATTACATAAGTAAATACTTATCTCATTTAATTAAAATGCTTAAGTCCTCCTTTTTCTAAAGTTATACGAACATATTTTTATTTTTTAACTGCTGTAATTGTATTAAGCTGATTAAATTAATCAGGAAACAATATTGATATGATTAAAATCACAATTAAGCAGAAAGAGTGTTTCTTAGATTATATCAAATGAATTTAAAAATTATCATTAATATATTTTTAATAACTCAAAGATTTAGTTTGATTTGAATGAATAATTAGTGAATATTTTTGGAGAATATCAAATTTAAATATTGCTGTTTTCTTTTATTTTATTATAAGTAATTACATATAAATAAAAATGTAATTATTCATGTGTATATAAAATTTCCAAGGGGCATTTTATGAAATTATTAACAATTTAAAACTGTGCTATTGAAATTAGTTTAATTAAATCTTAGTAAAAGTGATTAGTTTAGAACTTTCAATTTTGCATTTAAATTTCTTACCCCTAATAGACCAAAGAAAGAGAGAATAAATGTGTATTTAAATGTTATTTTAATTATTTCAATGCATATTAAAATTGATGAAATTTTAAAATAAAATAAATTTTTTTAAATAATTTTACAAAAATAATGAATTTTTGCTATTTGATAACAATTGTTGAAATAAAGAATGCAAGTAAAAATTAAGCCTCTTTTGAGAAATTTCATATAAAAAAAGTTGATACTTTATTTAAAAGTTATTTCCAAAGATCATTATTCAGGAAATCATTTGCTCGGTAATTACTTCCTGCAAATTATTTCTATCTCAATTATTTCTTGAAAATTCTTACAGTTATAATAATACATCTCAACATTTTCTTAATTTAATGGTGTCTTAAGGGTATTATTCCTAAGTTTTTTGAAACAAGTTTTTGATTGAAAATGTTATATTATTTAAATTTCTTTTTTAATCCATGAAAATAAAAAAAAAAAAATTAGACTGAAAATTAAAATGTGAAAATGTTAATTGTTTCTACAACTAGTACTGAGGTTCCAAAATAAAATTAGCCATAAAATTTAAATTTAGCTTATATTTTATTGAGACAATCGCTTCCATACGATTTGATTAATGATAACCATATAATTAAATTCCATTAAAAGGAGAATATTTTAGCAACCATGTAATTATTTCATGAGAAGATTGTTTTCGATGATCTCACGCGTAGATTGCAACTGATGAATTGCGAATGTTATTGTCAAAGGTGATTGTTAGTTTGAAAACTTTTTCTTAGTAAACCTTTTTCTAATTTTCAAAGTTTTTCCTTAACAATAGTATTAATTTTCTATTTTGTATTCCGCATCTTCTTTTCCACATTTTTATTTTCTAACGTATCTTGCATGTAATTTTGAACTTTGCTGTTATCGTATAGCGAAAGATTATTTTTATGGGATAGAGGCTAAATATATCATAGCAAATGAAAACATAATACATAATATTGACTAAAATTAGATAAAGCATGCTTTTAATGCATCAATTAAGTGCACTTGATGCACTTCATTGATGCGGATTCCAGGCCATCTATTGATGTTCAAAATAAAAACATGCCTCGTTTCGATGACTGGGATTGTCGTTTCAAACGGCTTCATAGTACTTGCAGAAAATTATCATGCTTTAATTTTTTTTTTTTTTTAATTTTTATCTGTTCAGAGATATCAAAAGTCCTTCTTTTATAATGCAGAATTTATCATGTAAAACAGTAGTCCGATAAAATAAAATAAAAAAAAATAAAAAAAAAAAACTTTTTACCAGCTTAGAAAATACTTATCGAATTATTTATAATTTTAATAAGATTCTTCAAGATAAAATTTTGAATCTGATGAAATCAAATAACTAATCACACAAAATCAGATCTGTAACATGGGGCTTTTTTCAGAAATTTGAAATGTTATCAAAACGTGTGAATTGAAGTCAGTTTTTGGTTGTAGTAAACATGTTTAAAAAAGTATTGGATTATTCTAAGGAGATTCATACTGAATAGTATAACCATTAAATCTAAGATTTATTCTAGAAATTTTAATATAAGATTTAGCTTTTAAAAAATAAAAGCTAGAATAATTGTTGATAGTTCTCACATTTTGCTTTAAATGCTTCAAACTAGGGAGAATTTAAGAAATAAAATCAGAAAATGTACTTAATTAAGGGAATATGCGTCAGAAAATAAAAAAGAAAGATTATCTATCATTCCAACTAATTAGATTTTTATGGTGAACATTTTTTATTGCCCTAGGCAGTTAATAACATGTGACAATTTAAAATAAGGAAAAGAATCATACGCTTTTTTTGAAGCGATGATAGTTACAAAAGGAATGTTACAGCGTGTCTATTGATACCATTAATGCATACGCAATTTTGCACAAAACTCAAATAAGCCTTAATTATTACTTAAATTAATAGCTAACATAGCATTTGTGTGTGTGAAATTTTGAAATGAAGCCTAATATATTTTTATCTTAGATTGAATCAAATATTCTAATTTACACTTCCTTCTATAGAACTATTTTCTATTTAACTCTGGACAAAAATTCTATGGTCATATAAAATATGGAATGATTTTATTTATACAAATAAAACATCAAATTTATTTTTTAGTGTATTTTTTAATTAATATGTATTTTTTAAGTATAACTGATATATTTGTATAAAAGTAAGAAATAATTGAAGAAATATAATAACGTAACAAGCTTTTGTAGCAATTGTTCACTTATTTATTTATAACGCATATTTACAAAAACGTTTTTAATACATAAATACTGTATTTTGTTAGAAAAGCATTTTAATAGCTTGTGATAATAGTTTTAGAAGAATTTTTGTATGTTAATTTTGATTTATTTTGATCTGGATTATATTGAAAAATTAGCTACAGAGAATTACTCAACCATGAAAATTTTACCATTTAATTTATATAGTAATAATAAGGAAAAAGTTTATTTTAAAATTATTACTGCATATTTATTTAAAACTAATAGTTTCCAATGTTTCGCTATTTAAGTTTGATTCTCTGATAAATTTTAACTCTTTTTTTAAATTATAGGTTCATAAATTTCTCATTTTTAACTACAAGTGTAGCTAAAACAGAGCAATTTTTAAACCTATCTCATATATAATTAAAAAGAACATTTATTTTATACTTTAATTATTACTTAATTGAAATAAAATTCATATTCAGTTTTCATAAGATTGAAGATTAAATTTTTTCACTACACATTCTTCCTAATACAATAATATTTTCTTGTATGAAATTCATAAAATTGTTTATCATTTAAAATATTTCTGATTGAATTGATAAATATATCGACACAAACATGTTTTGATGACAAAATAAACCATACAATCACATTTTATTAAAGAAAATTTATTATTCAATTTAGGGTGATATAGATAGCTACGTGTTTTTTCCCTTTTCTTTATCTTAGAATACTTAACCAAAAGCTTAAACAAGAAATTAACTCTTATTAGGAATTTAATAGGTGACAATTTTTTATGAGTTTCCTCTAATTACGAAAGATGTTCTCAAAATATCATTATTTGTTACAGTTATCAATAGATTATTCTTAATGAGAAATGAAGATTATCTATGATTATAAAGCATGTTTTTTGAGCGAAGTATACAAAAGAGAATTTTACAAAATACTCTACATAGGATGAAGTTCTTATAACAGTTACAGTTTCTCAATACAAAATTCAACATTTATATTTTGAAGTGTATTTTTATTAATTTTTATATTACACTAAATTAAATAGAAATGTTTTAAAATAATATTTTTCATTATTTATAATTATATGTATTAAAATTTTTCTTCTTCTATTTTAATACAGTAATAATTACTAAAGTAAAGATTCATTTGAGGAAAATAAACGAACTTATTTTATTGATCAAGAAAGTAGAAATTGATTAAAAAGGTTTCAGGTGAAGTATAATTTAGTTAAGGGAATAATAATTTTTCAACTCTTATAGTAAGCTTAAAATAAAAGAAATAAATGGAATGATATAGTTCAAGACAGTAATAATTATATTTTCAGAAGAGTTTTAGGCTATAGAAAATTTGTAAATGTTTATCAGAATCAAGAAATTTTGAATATTTAAAAAGATATTAAATATTTTTTCAATATTCTTAAAATTTGTACGCAAGACAGTTGATGTCATAGTTTGGAAATCGGAAACAAGTCTTGTATTTGTTCTCGAATGAAACTACATATTAATAAATTGTCTTGAAACAGAGTTAAGAGAGAGAGAGAGAGAGAGAGAGAGAAGATAGAGAGAAGGGAGAACACAAAGTGTTCCCATTTCCATTTCTAACTAGATTTATAACTAATGAACGATTCAATTTCAATTATTTTTTAAAAAAAGCTTTTTCGAATTAATCTAAATTATTAACTACTAAAGGACATTATAAATTATTTTGATAAAAGTGAAAATTTTATTTAGAAATTAATTTAACCTATATAAAGTACAAATTTTACTGATAAAATGTTCATATTTGTAATATTATTTACAGAATATCAACACTTAATTAATTTTATTATTTATTAAACTGAAACGAATCTGTCCGTAATTTGGATTTGGAAATTATTATCGTTATAAATAAATTTTGTATGCTTAAACATATTATATTTTATTATGAAATAAAATTAATGTCTGACCGAAAATGATCACATTCTAAATAAAAAATCTTTAATATTTCACAGGAATTTTAGTTTTGAAATTGATAGCTTTGTTTAAAGAATGTAACTAATTATTTTAATTTCTCATACCTTAATTAATTTTTACTATCATATGACTATGAAGAGTGTATAATTGTTCCAACAAATAATATATGAAAGAAAAGCAATGTTCCCTTAAAACAATATTTTTGGACATATTCTTTAAATTTTTATGTAAATGATTGTATGTTTTATAAGAATTGATGAATATAACTATTACTATAAATGTCGGTTGTTATTTCTTGCGGTATGATAATGGAAGTTTATTAAATTGGAAAAACATCAAAGTATACTGGAGAATATAAGACACAAAAAGTTGCTGAATGGAAAAATCAAAATAAAATGAATCTATTAATTTATTAAGCAAAACTTTATATTATTTTAACCAATTAATAAATAATTTATAGCACATAAATAATAAAAATTTGATAAAGAATAATCATTTCCAAAATTTTACATTCTTTATGTTAAAAATTTGTATTGAAATAACTTATTATGAGGAATTATTAAATTATAGTATTTTTCCAGAAATTATTTTAATTTCTTCTTTTTCATGAAAAACTAACTTATATTGTAATTAAATTTGTTCATCATTTAAAAATATTTTTGTAACAAAGTAGTAACAGCTCTTGTTATATATATCAATTTATAAATATTATTGGACTATACTAAAGAAATTTAAATGATGCATTTTTGTACCAAGGGAGCAACGTTACTTACGTCCTTAGCATTCCTCAAGCTACACGTTCACCCTGCTGGTAACAACTTGGCAGCCGTCTGATTTTCTAGCTATAATGTTTAATTTAGCTGGATATTTAATGATCATAAAGTTAAGGTAAAATTCGCAGAGAGTTCTGTAATAGAATGCGGGTGGGCTCACACAGTTTGAGAGAATCATATTTCTAAAAATTTTAAATGACAGAAATCTCTAAATCTTCACAATCTCGGTGACATAGAAAATGGAAAAGATATGGAGAGATTTACCTCCCTTAATTTTAACTTCTTCTTTTTGGAGAAAGATAGGAAAATAGCCAGTAGTATTTAGAGTCAAGAAGACCCTTACTTCGATTATTAAAAATATAAAGCCTTTGGACGACTCTAAACAACAAAACTTTTGAGTGGAAGTTGTGTTACCTCTCATAAATTCTCTGGAATCTAGGAGAATATCTTATTATCTGGACACTTTAAGTCTTGCCTCAAGATCTCTGAATTGTACTGCATCTTTGTTAAACTCGCTGATAGAGACAATCTGCAAAAGTTTTCTTCCTGAAACATGGTTACACATGTACGCAGACTGATCAAAGCTTGAGATGGATGGTTGGCTTATTGTGAACATTTCACTTATTATCTTTCTTTCGGAACAAACAAGACTACGTTCAGTGGAGTGAAGTTGAGAAAATTCGAATGGTCCCAGTATATGCATATGCTTGCCTTTCTTTTCCGGCCAGGCTGCTGTTTTCTCAGACTCATAAGTTGTAATTCTGCCCATTTCCTACTGCTTTCAAAAGCCCAGCTCTATGTTTACAGTGTAGATCCTTAAAAAGAAAGATACTCGAAAAGAGCTTTATAGTGGATGATTGGATTGCATCCCAGTGTGTTATACCTGATAATCAAAAAGCAGATGAACTGATATAAAAAGGTTGTGTGTATTAAACAAGCTCCGCCCTCTCAAACCTCAGTATTGCTTTAATGTAGCGTAGGCGTGTACCTAGGCAGAAAGGGTGAAATACGTAAGGAGCGTGTTCTCCTGATAAGATAACCCAAGACGTGAAGACTTCTCGATCATGCACAGCTAAAATCTACAGGCATATGATCTAAGTCAGTCTTTTGGCTTTTTGTGTTCCAGGTCTCTTGACCTTCAGAGGCTATTCACCACTTACTTGGATTTCTTATTGCTTATGACTTTTTGAGTATTTACGATCTCCTGGACATGGTCTAGCTTGTATCTAGATCTTGAGGAATACGCTCGAACAACGAATAAGCTCCATGCAACACAATGATCTTCCATGATCCTACTCTGCAATGCACTTCAGACAACGCACATGTCGTTACTTTATGTAAAAGAAACGTCGATCAAGAATTCCATTCTTAATACTCCCGATAATCCTATAAACAATGCCGTAGCTACCTTTCATTTCACTACTGACCACGACCTCTCATCTTTACAAAATATTGGGTCGAGCTGGCAGCCGAATGGTTATCGTTCTTGCTTTCGGTTCAACAGTTCATGGGTTCGAATCCTATTTTGGGCATGGATGTCTGTAGTGGTTCGGAATCCACTATAAATCGTAGATATCGGTCTAATCAGCCTTCGTGTGCATAAAATGACTGTTGATTGTCAAACAAACCAAACTACAAAATAGTGGATAGCCTTGTCTGTTCCTTCCATTGCAGTGGTGTGGCATTGAATGTAAGCCATCTTCTCGTTCTTTGTAATGTCAGAAAGTATGCACTGTCTTTTCAAAGAACTGCAAATATTCCCGATTCAATGAAGCCAGAAACATTTTGAAAATTTTTTTTCATTATTTCATGTTTTTTTTTGCTTTAATTCTTACTCAGCTTCTACGGTTGCTTTACATATTGTGTTTCTTGATATGTCTGGAGTAAGGATGCCTGATAAAATATCGTTAGAAATGTGTAATTTAAAATAGTATTTCATATGAAATAACTTGATGTTTTTTTTTACAAATGAACTTTAAAGATTGAAGTTTGAAGATTTTAATAGTTTGAGGAGTATTTCTGTAGCAAATAGACCAATTCATCATTATAACAAACTTTTTTATATAGAAAAATTAATAAAATGCATTTTTATGCTGCAAGAGAGAAATATTTTGTAAAAAGTTTAAGGAATCAGTCAAGTGAAATGTAATTAAAAACAAAAATAATAGCTTCAATGTCTGCAGCTTATATCTTTCTTTGAAAATAACATGTTTGAAATGCGAATAAATATGTCCTACTGTAAAATATTTTTCTCAAATCATAAATTTTACTGTACTAACACTGTACTTAAACTTAAAAAAATCACTGGAATAAACGCATATTTACAATGTAATGAGTACTGTTATAAGGCTTAATATAACTAAAATATAAATGTTTTTCTTGAAAAAATCACAATACTCAAGATATTATCTATTTTCCTGGAATTTTAGAAATGAAACGATTGTAAAAATTCAGAATGGGAAATTCAGTGGATAGAGATTTAAATTAGTGCATTAAATGTATTAATATACTTTATAAATTATTTTGATACTAATTTAGCATGGCATTAAATAGGTATAAATTGATTATATAGAGCTTTTTTGAATCTGTAAAAATACGACCTTTTTATTAATTACGAATTGCATATTTCTTATTATAAGAAGCTCTCTATGATATAACAGTAAACTTTTACGAAGAATATTCTGAAAAATGCATCGAGATGCTCTAATTAATATATAAAGGACTTTTCTGGTTTCGTCTTCAGCTTGGTTTCTAATTAAAGTCCTCCGTCAGTTCTTGTTGAAATATATTTTTTAATCATATCCTTTCTGATTACGCAAACATAATGCAAATATCTTATGCAGGAAAAACTGATGTTGAGTTTCATGAAGCTTAGGCTTATCACAATTCCCCTTGATTATTTTTGTGAAAAAAAATATTGTTCTAGTTTTCTCTCATTTGATTTATGAATGAAGAAATGAATAAATGATTTATTATAGTAATGTAATAATAAGTGTAATATGTGTGTGCAATAATATAGATACTTTTTAAAAACTATAAAAATTAGAAAAGATAAATTAGTGTTAAAATTTTCAATCAGACAGAAAGAACCAATTTGTATCGGATGATTTAAATGCTTAGTAATTTTAATTTTAGTAATTCAATGTCAACTTATTTGAGAAGTTTTTCAATTCATTTTGTATATTTGGCAAAATAATTCATTCATGCTAAAAATCACTAGATCATTTATATTATTAAAAAGTGTTAAAATGATTGAAGTAAATTTTTAAATAAAGCATCTGCAACAATATTAAAAGTTTTTTTTTACTTATTCAAAGAAAATAAGTATATTAAAAAGAAATTGGAAATTGAAATATAGAAAATAAGTATTTCAATTCCCTTTTTGCTTACATGAAATTTCCTTGAAATAATTTATTGATATGCATTTGAAAACTACTTAAATTTACTAATATAATTTTCTCCCTATACAAATGAAAAAACAATTTAAATTAAATTAAAAAAATTAAAATAAAATCCCGATAAAGTTTTATATAATACATTTTTTATTTTTTAATATAAAGAAGTAAAATATAAAAAAAAATCAACAGTAGTTTCTCTATAAAAGCAAATTAATGCACACTTTGTATGAATTAAGATTTATTTTGAGGTATCCATTTATAAAATAAAATATTTTAGCTACTTTTTTATAATGGAATTACAATGTACTTATTTAAGAAGTATGCCTTTTAAAAACAAAATTGTGCTTTGATAAATTAATGATTGGAGGATAAATATATTAAAATAAAATGAAATAAAACATATTTCAGTGAAAATATTTTGATATGCTATAATTATATTTCCACATTTATTTTATGCAATTCTTAATCACTATATTTTACGAGTAATCAAATATGTTCATTTCTGATTAAAGATTGTCTTCACAAATCTTTGGATCCAGGACAGAAATTGGATTCTCAGGGTGCTCAAGCACATAGAGAAAATAATGGATCAAAATATATTTATTGGAGAAATCCGTATAATTTTCTATTCGAAGTAAAGAAGCCAACCGTGGACTTTTTAAGCTTTGCTGAAACACATTAAATTGAACTTTAACTTGAAAGGGTCAAAATTCAATTTAATGGGTCTCAGCAAAGCTCCATTGTGTAAACTCTTGGGGTCATCGCCAAATAATTCTAATTCCCTGGATTTCCAGGTTAGTTGCATAAGAAACTAGTGCTGATATTAATACTCTGATGACTAATATATCTAATGATAAAGACAAGACCACTCTCACTCTAATGGGGTCTACCAGTTCTGAAAATGTTATCACCTTTAACCATAGCGTTAAAGAAGTAGTGGGATATAGTTTAGTTTCCTGTAATGTTATAATCGGAACTTCATGCATTTCCACGAATCTAAGACCATATCTAGTTCAATTCTAGATATACTAATTGAAATTCCATTGATATTTAACTTCAGTATTTTTAATGTTTGTGTAGAATCCAATATAATTTTCGGACTTGGCCCTATGCTTGGAACAGGAACGCAGTCTTTTTTGACCCTGCGATGAGTGATGCAAGATGAAGAGCACAAAATTTCTTATTTCACACATGGGGAAAAAATGGGCACATTCTGTGTTGGAAGATCGACTCAGTTTCCATCCCTGTAGACTTTAACTGGACAAAAATGGATGTCCTTCAAGCGTAGGGTGACTGTACGAAAAGATAAACTCCCAACTTACTTCTCCCACTCTTTCTAGGGACTGCCCCTGGCCCTGATTTGGCAGCCTGAAAGACTTGAAAAGGAGACTACTTTTAACTGTATTTATTTTAATACTCTTTGAATTGTAATTCAAAACTAATAAAATATGTAATGAAATGACAGAATTCATATTTTGTTGTTATTTTCAATTACGTTCTTTCATTAAATTAGGATCATAACTAGGTGCCTCATGATTTCTGGTAAAGTGCCATCCAACCAATTTTTTTTCGAAGAATTTAGAATACACTAATTTATCCTAGAAGAAAACGCAGTGAAATTGAAAATTTTGCGCATATTTTTTACAATAATTGTTTCTATGTATATACTGTCAATAATAATTATTAACACATCAAATGAATGTAATATATCTGAAAATTTTCCTTAGTTACTTTATGTATTTAATAATCAAAAATTAATGAAATATTATGGACTGTGTTAAAATTTCTAGTATAATTTAGAATTTCTTATAAAATTTAAAAAGTAGAATAGCTTAAATGTTTTATTAAGTTAGGTAGAATATTCCTATCACTTATAGAATTAAAAAAAAATATTTTTTGGGGTTTTGTTTTAAAAATATTGAAACAGTATACAGAAGTTTAAATTACTAACTAATATAAAAACTAATATAATTACTAACTAATATTCTTTTTTTCATTTGGAAGAATTTTTCATTTTATTGGGAAGAGTTTTGCAAATGAAAACTATTTCGAAAGTAAGTTCATCTAGATTAAAAGAAGAAAAACAAGATTAAAAGTTATATTACTTATTGAAAAATAAGTCAATTTAAAGAAATTAGTCTAAGGTACTTAAAATATAAAAAATTACAATAACTGGAAGGTGTAAAAAATTTCAATACAAATTAAAAAATTTAAATGGTGACACAGTGAAGAAAAAATGTCGAAAATATATATTATTTTTCCAAAATAATTTTTTAATAGAAAATATCCTCATTTGTGTTTATACAATGTAATGAAAATACTAATATCGTTATGTATAATTAATTTTTAAAATAAAAATTTTAAGGAACATCATTGGTAAAATAGTACAATGTGATAAATTTTTAATAGCTTATCGCGTACAAATGATAGCATAAATATGAAACTAACTACTCAGTTAATGAACTCTGTTACATTACCCATAGATATTTTAGAAGAATGCAAATAAATAACCTTCAAAATTAACGAAAAATAAATTGAATCAATTTTAAAGTACAATCTAAACGATTAAAAACCAAATATACTTTGTTGAACAAGAAGAAAGGAAATGATGTTTACTGATTTCGGACAAGGTCCAAAAGCATCTCCTTCCAGCTGCGTGGCATACTAGGTAACGAGGAAAATATTGGCATCTATTTTAAATTAAAGGACATAAAAGGCATGAATTAATACATTTTATTTATTAACGAATTGCAGTTAACGTCAATTAAGTTAAAGTGATAAAGTTTCATCACCTCATTTGATGGCAGTATAAATGTATTGCATTTAAAACCCAATTCATTTCAATTTTTTTGTTTATTTAAAAAATACTTACATCAGAAGCATTATTGAAGCAAAAGTATTAATTTTCATTTTAGTTTATTTTCTTACAACCAGTTAACTTAAATAAAATAAAAATTCAAATCAAATTTAATTAAAATGAAATCACATTATTAGTCAATTTATTTTAAACTCTTACACAAATCGTCTTTGGGTGACACCAGTTTCTGAACATGATTTCATGAGTATTAAATATTGCCTTACAAATATTACTTTCAGGAATTCATCTAAGTTGATTAGTTTCTAAATTCCCTGATTTATGCTCTCTGATTCTTCAAGCCAAGGGAAATATTTTCATTCAACGAAATTAAATCCGAATCTTCAATATTTATCTTACATTTTATTTAGTCATACTAAACACGAAATTTAATAATCAGTGTTTCTGAAAACAATGCCTTGAGCTAAGAACTTTCAAACATGTGCCATTGTAATTTTTAATTCCTCCTAAATAATTTTAGAAAATATGCAGTTATTGTTTTATATGTAATCAATTCTGAAGAAACTAATTTTGAGATAACCAAACATGGATTTCAATGTTGTTTTGAATAAAATTTCAATAAATAGCAATTTAAATTAAATGTAAATTACACTTTGTGCGTGTGAACATCATATTATTTTTGTTAATAAGTAGTGCATTAAAATAATATAAACAAAACCTAAAAGCAATGTTTTAATTAAGAGACAATAGTTAAAAAACAATAATTAAAAAAACAGCATTTACTTAATATCATTTTAATTATAGAAGTTTTTTATGTTGCCTGTTTGCATATTTTTATAATGCCTATTTTCCGAGATTTTATGCAAATGACGATAAAACGATCATTTGTTGAAATATTATGTATTGTGTTTAATGAGAGCATTTATAATATAATGTATAAAAAATAAAAATAATTTTCAAGTTTTCCTATATTTCAATGGTTTTATAGCATGTGTGAGTATTTAATTATTCAGATATTTTCAATGATGTAGCTCACACATCGTAACATGTTCAGGAAGGTTTATAGCTAAAGTACCGATTTTATCATTCATTGTAAAATGAAGGTCATTGATCCGTTTGCTTCATCAAAGTAATTCAATACAGACTTCAAGACAGCTGCATTCTTTGTTGAAGCAACTGCAAACTAAATCTGTATTTAGAAGGGGATACTTCGGGATTATTTTCCGTTGTTATTTGTGTTATTGTAAATACAACATTATATTTATGATTACTAAGTATTAAAGTTATATTTACCTAACGTGTGAAAGATAATTCACATATTTAAAATGGTTAGTGAATTATTCATTCAATAACACTATCGTTATTTTTGGTCTTTTAAATGGATTTAAATGAATAGAATATTTAAGAATCACACGTTTCTGTATAGATTCATAGTTGTTCTTGTAATCCTTATTTTATTCATTAAATTACAAAATAATATAGTTTAAACTTTTTCAAGTGCTTTATAAATATTTGCACCGCAGAGAAAATTTTTAGCAATTTAAACTCGTTTTTTGTCTATTTTTGTAGAATAAAAAATAATTCATGAAAGTTAATGTTTATGTAGTCGCAGTTAAAATAAGATTGATTTTATTATAATAAGATAAATAATTTTTCATTATTTGAATAGTGATAAAAAGTTAATCTGTTGGTGAATCTGTTTGATGCATAGTTTAATTGTTATATTTCGTATTAGCATACCCATTAATATTTCTTTAATCATCCGTAGAGATTATATTGAATAAAATACACATTTTTTCTTAATAATTTATTGTTTAATTGGAAACGTAATTAAATAGTTTTCATGCTAGTTAAATTTTCTCTCTATATAAAATCATCATAAAATTTAAGAAATCATACAAACATAAATACAATCTTGTAATTATTTACTAACTTTTTCTTGATCCCTTTTCAGTGACTTAAAAATTAAACAACAAAGTATTGTTAGCAATTACTTTGAATTTATTGATTGAAAGCTAATTTAATATGAACTAATTAAAGAATAATCTCTCTTAGAAATTAGAATGATTTACTGTTTTAAAATAACAGAATAATTATCTACAAACTGCGTTTTTAATAAGTTTGTTGAGCCATTTTTCTTTTTAATATTAGTTTGTGACGTGTACTCGTACTTATTTTTAAATATTTTATTTTAATCACTATGCCCCAATAGAAGACTATTGTCTTGAGCTAAATGATAATTAAAATGAAAATTTCAAATGCAATGAGTGAAGTTAAGAAAAACTGGGGATGGACCAGACTCTATATTATAAACAAACGATCTCACAATCAATGATTATTTGTTTTTAGTTGTGTGTTTATATAATTTTATTTGCACTCTGTTAAAGATATTCTGATTTTGAGAATACATCTTTCTAAAGACAGCGAACTGAACAGGTGGTAATCGGACATTTCGGTTTTTATGAGGACCGTGGTACCTAGTGATTGGGACATCCATCCGGAAGGGTGGGGTTTGATTCCCAATGCCGTCAAATACCCACCAAGTACATGTGATATACGCTCATTAAATATGTGGAATCGAAACTCCTGTAATAGGTCGTTGAGCAATTACCAGAGGTGTAATGATCTGGAAAAAATTTTAGGAATGAAACATAATTAAAAATTTGTAATAGCATTGTTTTTAATTTAAATATTATATTTACTTAACTGGAGAATAACATAAAATTCTGATACTTTTACCGAATAATTATCTTGGAAAGTCTTACCAGTTTTAATTTTTATAAAATTGCTGTAGATATAATGAACAAAGGAGTTATCATTGAGTTTAACTGAATAAGAACGCAGTAAAATTAAATTTGACGTGAACAAATGAGACAAAAATTTCAAATACTCAATATCACTTAGACTAGAGGATAAATAATAAAATACCATTTAAACTTCAAAAACGTCGTTTCATTAATTTTATATTTTTCAATAATTAATCATGTTTCAAAGAACATTTCAGTGAATCTTAACTATTGTAAAATATGCGTTATGAGCAGAAAAGTAAAGCTCAGAGAGATTTTGTTTTTCTTAAAAATTTTAATCTTTTTTAATAGTTCATTGTTTGAAGAATTTTAGGAAAACCCTTAATGCTTTTCAATATTAGACGTTTAGGAAAAATTGTTTTAGAATTTCTTCTAAAAAACATCTTTATTATTAAATAAACATTTTTCTCTCTGATTGAAAATTTACTCATTATATATTTTCATAAAACTTTAATCAGAGAATTCAAAAATAATTCCTTGTTAATCATTTATAATGCTGTTTTAATGTAAACAAACTAAACAAATATTTAAATAATAATTGATATTTAAAAATACACACTATATAATATGTCTCCTTTTAATTGAGCGAATAAAATATTATAAAAGATGCAAATAATTTCAAACAAATGCAATTTAAATATTATTTTGAGTTTAAATAAGAAATAGTATTTTCAAATTATCTTGATATTATCAAAAAAAAAAAAAAAAAAAAAAAAAAAAAAAGCACAGTTTATTTAATAATAATGAACGAAATTATAACCTCCGTTGTATTTCATAGGTTTTAATAAAACATGTTTAGGAATTCTGTTGTTCAAATTTGTTTATAAATAACTGAATATAAAATTGTTTATTAAATATTTAATAATTTTTTCAAAATGAAAAATTTTAACAAACAGATCTAATAAGTTTCTTGAAATAAATGATTAAAAATTATACTTACGTAATGTTTAATATGTGAATTCAAGTAAGTTAAATCAAAATGTTAAATTTTTTTTTAAAACATGTAACTTATCATTGTCAATATTTTATTTACATAACCATAAGGAATCTTTTGAAACATCAAGCAAAAGGCTTTATGCATATTAGGTAAACTCAAAGCATATTGAATGAAAATTTTATTTTATATCTGTGAAATGTGCTTAAAAGTTTAAGTAGTGCCTTTTTTAATTTTTGTATTTATCAATACTATTTTAAATAATTTAACAAAATTATATCACAAAAACTTAGCAAAAATAAAATAGTTTATTTAGTTTTCATAGCTTTTCATTTTGAATTGCTTGATTCATTAAATGACATAAAAGAATTTTTTTCCACATCAACTGGAATGATCCCACAATAAAGATGTAAAAAATAAATCATTTTCAAAGTTCATTTTATTCAGTAATGAAATTCTATATTTCTTTTTCAGAGCTCTAAAAATCGCTGATAAGTCATTTATTTTAAAGTAGCTTTTCATTATAAAGAAATAAATTAAAAAACTTGTTAGAAAATAAATAAACTTTCAGAATTATATTTTTTTACAATGTGATAAAATTACTTAAATTAAAATATACTAATTATATTACAATAAAATCTATAATATATGTTTAGAAATCTTTTTTTCCTAGTTTAAAGATACTGTATTAAAATATGATTTTCTGTTTAAAATTTTCTGGTATGTAAATTTTCTGAGATAATAATTCATAAATTTTAATTCATTTTATTATACTTAAATTATGAAAAAATTTTCAATTTGGTGCGGAAATCTTTTTAAATATTTTAAATTAACAATTTTCCAAAATAAATATAAACATATATACTGAATGAAATTATATAATTCTAGATGAACACAAAATGTGCTTTATGCACCCACTTGCTTTACCACTTTACAAAATGCACCCACTTTCAAGTGATTCTCATATATTTACACTGCACAGTGGACATTTTAACGATTTCGTAGGTTATTTCCCCATTGCAACCGTTGCAATTTTGTTCTCGTTGCCAAGGAATTCTAATCTTGTTTCTACTTAAAAAACGTATATATGACACAAAACTATCTTATATTCAAGAAAAAGCCAAATATTGCAATTAAAAATTCCAAAAATGGAAGGAAAATTCAAATCGACAATACCAAAGGGTAAACCGTAAAAACTGTAATCAATTCAAAAGGCTGCAATTTTAGCGAAATATCTCTAGAGGAGAGATATCATACTTACTATCTCCTGCTTATAGGCAGAAGACAGTAAGACAGAAAAACCACTTTTGTATTTTTTTCTTCCCTGATGTATGTAACTTTTAAAGAACAGCGTTCCTTATTCAGTTAATATGAAATCGTGAAAATTATCAAGGACATAATCCAAATGATATATATATGCATAAGGAAGGAGAACAACGTCCCGTTAGGCAACAGTGGTTGGGTTAGTTGAGACCTAGGCTATGGGGAGCTTACACATACGCGCGCACGTGTGTTTTAGTATTAAACACAAATTATAAAACAATAATTTTTATACATAGATTCATAGATGTAATCTTGTGGGAATACAAACAACAATTTTGATATTAAATTTAAAAAAATTTGTGACATTTCCGTTGTAAATTATGTATTTTTCATGTAAAATATTATTAAAATATATTAATAATTTTAAATTGTTACTGTAAAGTTATATATAAATTAAATGAAAATAACTATCCTTGAGCTATATAATCCAAGAGCAATTAAAACTTTTATTTATTAGATTTATGCATAAAATTTAATCATTCTTGGGTCAAAAATGAAACATGTATAAGTTTCTATTTGTTAAAATTTGGTTTAAGTTTGCATCTTTATATAATAATTGCAACAAGCAATAAATCTGAACAAACATTAATATTCAATATTCTAAAATAAACATGAAAGCACCGTGAAATACATCATTTGCATATAAGATGTTATAAGTTAAGTGCTTCAAAATAGAGTTTTTTTAAAATTTTAATTGATATTTTATCTTTTAAACAGAGAGACATGCATAATGATACTTAATGACATTTTTTTAAATATGGATTTATCGATTTTAAAAAGGTGGGAAAAGTCAATTCTTAATTAATAATACCTGAAAAATCAAATATTTCTATGTATAATATTTACCTGGATGGATGAAAAACTGTAATATCAAAAGTATTTTCATAAACAATTTTATGAATAATGATTTTAAATTGTTCTTTCTTTTAACTTATTTTAAAACATATTCAAAATTAACTACAGAAATGTTAAATTTCACATTGATTATATGCGTGTGATTTATAGGATTGAATCTATAGATAAATATGCTTAGAAAATTTAATTAAATATTATGAATAATGATTTCAGCTTTATAATTAAGTGTTTGTAAAACTTGAGCAATATACAGCTTTGTATATTAGTTAGCCTTGAATTTAGCATAAAATAAAAAAAATTATATCCTAATTTTTTCTTTTCCTAAGAAATTTAACTTCAAAATCTTTAGAAAGAACAAATCAACAACAGTCAAAATAGGAGAGAAACTCAATAGCTCTTCTTTTGTCGAAATAGTTTTCTCTTTCTGCGAAATTCTAATCTCTGGCATTATGAAACTAAGAAAGACAAACATCAAAATAAATGAACATATGATTGAGCTCTTACGATTTTCAGGATGAGAAAAAATATATTTAAAAAGTTTTGAACTAACTTTTGTTAAGAAATATTTAAAATAGTTAATTGATTGAGATAAAAGGAGTTACAGTTATCTTCAGGGATCATAATTGTATTTTTATATAAATTAACTCCTCTCTCTCTTATTGAAATTTCTGTTGAATGAGAAAATAAGTGCTAGGAAAATAATTCTTTTGACTCCAGAAGTAAAATAATTACTGTGAATTTTTAGAACTCTTCATGAAGTACGACGACAATCCAGAAACCAAAATACATCATCGTAGCGAACCTTTATTAGGACATTAAATTTCTGTAGAATATTGAACAAATTTAAGCTGAAAAACTTATAACCGTATTAATAAATATCAATAAAATAAGTAAAAAATTCATATCTTGTAATTTATAGGAGTTCTGTGCAAAAAAATTAATGATTCTTTAATATGAAATGAGATAGTGGTTTGGATTTTAAGCGACTTTGTTTAATTTAAACTATTTTGCATTTATGTATTTAATAATCTTTTAAAAGTTATTTTGAATTGATATAAGTATTTTGTTTAATTTAGTAAAAATGATGCTACTTACTTATTAGTTTAGTAAATGCGTTTGCCAAAAACAGAAATGGAAACAACGAAGAAAATAATAAAGAAACTCTTTCCACCGTATATTGTAACAGGAATTTTTGTTTTAAAAATTGTACATAACATCACGATATGAGTTAATATCTCTAGAAAAATTGTATCAAATATTATTTGATTCAATGATTTAATTTAAGGTAATAAAAGCATTTTTAATTCAAAAGATATGAGTATTAAATTATGAATGACCATAATTTGGCATAAGATAATGTGTTTTCAGGAGTATTTATTTAACAAATTTAAAATAGAAATATGCTGTTATTTATTTAAATTTTGCTTTTATATTTTCATTTTGCTATTCAAAATTTATTTACATGCATGGACAATTCATATGTAATAAAAATAAATAACATTTACGCAAAATTAGTAAATTAACATTACTTTGTGACAAAACTTACTTTAAAAGTTTATTAAAATACATAACAGTGTGCTGTTAGGAAGACTAAGAGGATATTAAGTTTAAAATATTTAATTACAAATGAATAAATTG
Source organism: Latrodectus elegans (assembly GCA_030067965.1). Classification (NCBI taxonomy): domain Eukaryota; kingdom Metazoa; phylum Arthropoda; class Arachnida; order Araneae; family Theridiidae; genus Latrodectus; species Latrodectus elegans. Next base: position 4,986,948 of record CM057810.1, read on the forward strand.
TGCATATCTTTTTGAAAGAAGATATTACAAATTAATCTACTTTAATCATTGATTTTGAATAGTATTTTCATTATAAAGTAAATACATAAAAATCTAATTATTTTTAAAATCATATTCACAAGCCTTCTTAATCATGTCTACACATTGTATAATATATCATTATTTATATATGAATAAAATTTTTACTCAACACCATAACGTAGATAATTATTTTACAATTGAAGAATATATTTAAATAGCTGCATATTAAATGACTTTGAATCTTTTCTTTTTAAAAGAATATTCATTTTAGATTTCTTTAATAAATTTCAAAAGCCATTCTGAAAGAAAATTATGTTTAATCAAAAGGTCGAAGGAAACTTAAAAGAAAATTATTAGGAATCAAAGAAAACGTACTGAAAATACATTAATGAAAGGTTTTAAAAGTATTTTTAAGAAGAGCACTTGAAACGAGTGGTGACAGTTGAAATTGTTTCTTTTTCTTAAGACAATAATTAATTAATTAAATAAATCTTTGAGATATGCAGATTAATGCAATAAAAATATAAATCAATACATTTCACATCTAAAAAAATTACATAATTTTTTCAATGGTAATTAAAAATATATTTAATTTATTATTCTAAGATAAGAAAACCGAAACATAACATTGAAAATTCGTTATGTTATTTATAAAATTTACTCTGTAATTGTAATATCAAAACAAAATGATTAATGTAAATGATAGGAGGGAAATAAATTAATTTTGTGGGACAATACTTCAAGTTTTTTTACAGTAAGAAATGCATTTCTGCTTATGCTATAGTTTATATTAATTAAAAAGAAATAATTAACCAAAGAAAGAGAAACTGAAATATTTTCTGAGATTATTGTTACACATGAATTGGAAAAATTTCTATGTTCTGTGAGCATTAAATTGTATGTCTTTCATTTAAAGTATTAATAATATAACTTTTAAATATCAGCATATGCATTTTCAATAATAGAAAATGAAAGTTTATTCAGTTTTAGGGCAATAAAAATTAGAATAAAAATTATAAATATTTTTATAAAGTACTTGAAAAGGAAAACAGAAGAATATTAGTGATATTAGATATTAGTGTGATTAGTGATTATTACGGAATCTGATAAATCAATCAGAATATAAGCCATAATATAATTTAGAGACATTTTACAAAAAAAAAAAAAAAAAAAAAAAAAAAAAAAAAAAAAACAGCAATAAATTAGGGTTTAAAGTGATTTACATAATTAAATTTTCTCAAATAATTTATTTAATTAGCTTTTTCTAAAAAAAAGTTAGTTAGCTAATATTAATATTTAGCTAATACTAGAGTTAGCTAGCTTATATTAATTAGCTTTTCTAAAAGTAAATTATATAGGCATTGAATTGAGAAAATAATATTTTGATTGCTAACTTTTTAAAGGAAGTCTGAAATGAGCGTACAAGCTTACATTTCATATATGGACTTAAATATGAATATAAATAAGGATATATTTTTATGAACCATCGTTTATCTTAAATTTAAATATGGCTAGAAAAGATTTAAATGCAGATAGTGTGAAATATAATATATCACAAAATGTCATCATAAGTTGGAGTCAATGGAGTGTGGAATTTTTTTACATAATTTCACGCTGCACACTCTTTGAGATTCTTTCCGATGATTTTATTTGTTGTGATACAAAGATCAAGTTTTTATCTTTTTTATCTTGAAGCTGGAAAAATATTGATTTATTGATTAGTGTTACGTTTTGAAAATTTATTTTATTTCTACATATTTGAGGAAAGATTCCACAATAGTGTTTTAATCAAGTGAGAAGATTTATAAAATATTGTTAGAAATAATTCATTTATATTTTATTTAATAAAATATTTAATTTTAATAATTAATTTAACTTTAGAAAAGAAGTTTTTCTTAAAAAATATTTCACTCCTAAATTTTCATGTACGATATTAAATTTTTCCACTTAGCCACTTCATATTCAACATACTTTAAAATATCATAAACATCATGCGGACAAGATACATAAAATAAGCATCTTCTGTCAAAAACAGTTTTCCGATAATCTAAAGTGAGCTTCTGAGCCAAAAGAACCTAACAAATTTTTGTGGAAGTATTTTTATGACTGTAAAACTAATTTTTTCACTTTGATTCATGTAAACCTTTATATTTTCAAAATATTTTAAAGTTAATTAACTATGACTACACATTTTTGATTCCATATTTATCTTTGCTTCACTCATGGCAATTATAACGTAAACAGGAAAATATATTCTGGTTATGTGCGACCTTGTTTTCCAATTTAATGCATTAGTAAATAAAAATGAAACTTTATTTGTAGTTCATTTAATATTAAACGTAAGCAGATGGTTCATCATCGAGCACATGTTAAGATTTTTAAATAAATTTTAATAACATTTTACCTTTCATACAGTTTTATGCGGTTATTCTATTAACGTAGTGTCATTATCATCATTAACAGTAATTAAAAAGAATCCCTTATTATACAATTGAAATAATATAAAATTAACTTTTATGACAGTATTAACACCTTGTTAAAAGTAAATCTCTATTCTGTGTTGAAAAATTCATACTTTTTGAAATATGCATTTTATAGTTTGCTTTACTTTAATTTTTATTTGATTTTGAAAAACATGACATGCGCATTACCGTCTCCATAATGATAAAGAATTCCTGAGTGACCCATTACCTATCCTCTTTTGAACATCATTGAATAAACAAATAATATTGTCTTTTCTATCAAAAAACATTTTGTGATTACGCCAGTAAGCCTTAGGCTTTTCTGACTTACGGGCTAGAGACTATTCTTGATTCTTCTAGATGTGTGGCTATTTTTCACCTTTCTACAGGCCATAACTGTTTTCCACCGTATTTGAATTGGCTTAAACTTTATAGTTCTCCTTTGTGTTCTTTATGTAAACAAGATCAAATTTTTCACACTAACCATCTTGACTTGTGATTTATTCACTTATGTTTTTAATTTTAATTCATTAACTTATATTTTTAATATGAACTTGTTCAGAAATATTGTAAAGCCTAGAGAACCAATGTTGTCAAATTCAATTTTCTGGGTATTCATGATAAATAAATAAATGTATCAACAAAAGTTAGAACCCATTGTTGATCTTTTGTTGAACATCATTGAGGTTTTTTTAAAAGCATTTATGGTTACCGATATGGCTTAGTCAATATATATAGATAGCTCTTTTATTAAATTACATGTTTTCTTCTGATAAGAAAGATTTTTATTTCAAATTGCATGTTGCTCATTTTATCAGCAGATATCAACTTCATTTCTATCCTTGCTATTGAGATCACTAACTTTCAAAAATAAAAATATTAAACTAAACATTGAGTAATATGAGGCTGGAATGCATTTACCAGATCTTTGGAGTATATCATAAGCATTAAAGAAAATCTCATAAAATCAGAGCCATATATGTGGGCATGCAGCACAATAAATTCAATTTTTTAAATAGTTTCAAAACATACATTGTTAACTTTAAAAATACTGATTTTTTTCCAATGAATCAATAAGTTATTTCGTTATTGACATGGATTGTGATGGATATTAATTTTGAAAAATTATTTCGGTACATTGAAAGGAGTAATAAAAAGTAATTTCAAATTCACATGATAGAAAATGCAACAAATCTCTTAACATTTGTTTTACTAAGAACCTCACTGTTTATTAAGATAGGCCGTTAAGAAATACCTAAAGATTGACTACCAGTATAAAATGCAATATTTTTATATTCATAATATATTAGCTTCAAACATAATAGCCTAATAAAATATTTTATTTAGTTATATTGATATTTTCTGAGATTATATTAAGATTACGAGATGAAGAACATAGAATTATTTCTTTAAAACATCTGAGGTATTTAAATGTCATTTATATACATTTTTAGTTTTCCTCATATAACCGTTCTTTATTAGTTTTAACTTCTTTCAAATATAAAAGCAAACATTTCATTAATAATGTTAAAAAACATTCGTTATGAAAGATATAGTCTTAATTTCTCATAAATAATTATTTAAGTATAGATATAAAAATAATTTTCTTAAGTCACTGAGCTTAAGATAAGAAATAGAATTTCTGTAATGTCTGTGTGATTTCGTCAAACCAATTATTGTTTATATTTTCATATCGCTATTCAGCCAATTATAAAGTTGATTAAGACAAAATTTTGAATGAAAGATGCTTATGGGTGCTCTATATTTTCTTTCCCTATTATTATGTAGGCACTAGTTTTGCTATTTTTTGAAAGTTTAACGCCTTGAATTGAAATTTAAGTGTTTATTTTATAGATAAATTATTCCATAATTTTAGAGGAATATTTTTCGTAATATGTAATAATAAATAAATTATACAAGAAATTTAATAATTTGCATTAAAGTTTCTACTTTTTAATTATATCTTTATCCATTTATTTTTTTCATTTGAAATAGGCTTTTATGAAATATTTCTTTTTTAAAACTGATTATTTCTTTGAATGTAAATTTGCATGCCTGCGGTATATTATTAATATTAAATTAAAGAATTTTTTAATTGAAATAAAATTAAAAAAATTTTATAAAATATTCTGTTTTAACCTTTAAATCTTAAAATATTTTCTTGAAAGTTATAATAAGCACTTACACACAAAATAAATTTGAATTGTATGAATATTGCTTATAAATTGTTAAACATTGAATACAAGAAACATTGTTGAATGTTAAATACTGAATAGTGTACAAAATAATTTCTTTACACTGACATTTATTCGAAAAGTAAAGTATAAAACTTTTAGAGAAAAGAATATATCTCATTTCTTATGTAACTTATTTATACGAATATATCATGTAATGTGTTTCAATAAATCTTAAAATTTGTTATGAAAATATATTACTGTGAATTCCATTTTTATTTCTGTTGTAAATTTTGAAAATTGAAAGTAATTTTCTAAGCAGCTTAATTATTTTTTGAATATTTGGGAAGGAGTCTAAAATCTTTCTACTAATTCAATGATTGATTTATATTATTCCAAATTATATCTCTTGTATATATTTTGTGGTGCATTGTGGTAAAAACAACACATTTCGAAATTTAGTCAAATTATATCAAATATGGTTTTTTTATTTAAATTAATTAGACATTTTTGAGTCATATTCTTTATTTCTTAAGCACTGATAAGTTTAAAATTTTTAATATAGAATAAATGTAACTGATTTAATGTTAATAAAATAAATATTTCTGCATTCATTATGCCTTTTTTTTATAAAATATACTTTTAGGATTTATTATAGACATAAATACATTCAACTATTTTATTCTTAAAGCTATTTTTTCAAATTTTAGCAAATGTCCCTTTTCTTTAACTAAGTATGTGAAAAATGCTTTTACCGTAAAAAATTCTTAATTTTTTATGTGAGTAATCTATACTTTCCTTTAATTTTAACGATAAAATTAGCGAAACAATAGGAACTTAATGTAAAATTCATTAAAAATATTGAAAAAATAATAGCTGGGAATGTAGTACTTCCTGATAATAAGAATATATATATATATGTATATATATAATTATAAAGCAATATATATATATATACATACACACATACACACACACACACACACACACACACACACACACACACACACACACACACACACACACACACACACACACACACACACACACACACACACACACACACACACACACACACACACACACACACACACACACATATATATATATATATATATATATATATATATATATATATATATATATATATGTATATATATATATATATAATTATAAAGAAAAAAATATAAATATATATGAAAATACTCTATATACCTCCTGATGAAGACGTGGCCCCTATGCTTTCTTCTTTTTCAGTACTTTTCGTGCTTTTCCAATTTTATATTTTTCATGCTTTATCTTATATATATATATATATATATATATGTATATATATATATATATATATATATATATATATATATATATATATATATATATATATATGTATATATACTCTCTTTTAAATGTTTTAAAATGATCTTCCTAAATATAATTTAATACTATTAAGGAAAATATTCAAAAAAATTAACACATTCAGTTTAAAAATTGTGAAAAAATTATAGATATTTCCGAAAATCTAATTTTATCTATACCTGTTAAATTCTATCCGTAAGGTAAAAAGCTGAAATGTGATGAAATAAAATTAATCATATAAAGGATTTATTTCTTATTTTATTATGCAAATTTATTTGATTGTTACAAAAATAAATTGTGCAAAAAGTATTAGAATATTTTGAAAATTAAATTTTAATTCCTTTATTGAATAAAATTGATATTACTTATTGATAGATAAATTGACAAGTGATTTTTACTTAATGTAATTCTGTAATAAAAATTAAAACTAACATTTTTGTAATTTAGTAACAATCTAGATAAAAATTTATTGATATTTCACTAAATATATTAAGCATAATTTCCATTAATTTTTTTATTGCTTTTTTTCATTTTCACAATCATTTTGTATATTTTGAAATATTTTCATTAGTTTTGCCGTGGAAACTATGTTTACTTGAATAATTTATACACCGCTATACAAGATTTTCTGGTCATGAATGCATTATTCTATAAAAAAAATCCTTCATATTTTAAAGAATATTCACTCCATGCATAAGTCTATTTTAATAAAACTTCATTCACAGTATGTTCATGCTCACATCATTTTTAGTAAATTAAAGTTATTTGTAATTATAAATAATTCTGTTTTTATTCTTCATTGTAGCTCGATGAAAACTAGTCGAGCTATCTGCCGAAAGGAAAAGACTCTGGAATACAGTTCAGTAGCTTCTGAGTAGGAACCCCACTTTGAGCGTAATTGAATGTAGCTGTTACAATACATTTTCAGATGAAGGCTTCTGTCTAAGTAGCCCTTAATTTCGAAAAATACCCGTTGAGCGAAAGATGTACCAATAAATTGAAACTGATATCTCTGTAACTTGTGAATAATTTCTACTGTGTACTTAAACCAGTTCTGAAACGGATAGGTTCTTTCAAACTTAAAATTTTCGTAAATTGATTTTTTTCTCTCTTTAAAATAAGAAAAATTAGTTTCTAAAGCAAATGTACTAATGTATGATATTTTTCCTTAAATGTATAAAATATTTTGTAATATATCAGTAATGTACATAAATTGCTATATAATGTAATAATGTTGCAGTAATGTAAATACATTACGATACAACATTTAAATGCAAGATAAACTAAATAACCGAATTGGTTTATTAATATATAAAGACTTTGAAGTTATTTTTTAACTACATATAATATTAGAAAATAACATTTGAGAAAAGGATTATTTACTTTCTTTAAATATTAATGTGAATTATTAACCCAAAAGTAGAAATTAACGCAATATAATCTACTGAACCTATTTTAATAATTTGTCCTTTTTTACTAGTTCCGGGTAAATATTTTTCCGTAAGCAATTTCTAGCGAAATTAAAATAGGGCTGTAAAAAAGAAAAAAATTCTAAAAGAATTAAAAAATGAAAATAGAAACTTAGTATAATGAATAAGAAGAAAGAAAAGCCTTAAAGTATTTTTTATTTATTTCTTAAGTATGTTTTTAAGAGTTATAGAGAAAGTGAGTATCATATTTTGATTTATGAATATTTAAAACAACGTCGTGAAGGAAAATGCGCATACCATCAGAGAAAAAAACTTTGGGAAAATATGGAGATACTTTCCATTGTTATGCCTGAGTTAAAAACATAAACTTGAAATTAAGAATTACTGTCTTTGCACTCCTATTTTTATCTTTTAGCAAATATTATTTTTAATAAATTTTTGAGAATTATCTTTATTTGCAAATGTATTTTCGTAGTTTGTCAAGGCAATTTTGATAGTACACATTGAGACTTCAGTAATGAATTTTATTGAAAAGTTTTTTAAAGATTGCACTTAGTATTTTATAAAAACTTTTCATAATTATGAATTGACATGGAGAGACACTGGATTTTGTTTTCGTAAATCTCAATCAAAAAGATTCATGTAATACTCGATTAGAAATAATTGAAATTTTACACACACAATAACTATACAAACGTATATAGTGTGTTTATTGCAAGGTATTTAATAAGTTGGAATTAGGTAGTATTTGCATATAATTTATGAAATGGGTTATTGAAATAATCTTAGTACTAAATTAAGTTATTCTACAAATATTGTTCTATATATTGACTGATATTTTTGACTAGCTTACTTATAAACAGAGAGTATATTCTGAGTAAAATCATTCACATAATTGAAGTGAAAGAATACATTTGGTATAATTTAGTTTGATTTGAAGGCTTTTAAAGAACAATGCAAAGATTCATTTGATTTGTTTGTCGCTCAACGGTCATTTTTTGCACACGAGGGCTAATAAGACCGGAACCTACGGTTTAAACTGGATTCGGAACCAATACAAACATCCGTGCCCAAGGTGAGATTCAAACCCACAAACAGCTGAACCGAAGTCAAGAGCACTAACCATTCGGATGCCAGCTCGGTATCATGCAAAGAGAAAAAGCAATATAACTTTGGTACTAAATACGCTTTATAACTTTCTACTTTCAAAAATTAATTCTGAAATATTTGTTAATTTAAATAATATTTTGGCATGAATGTCGATTTTTTGTTTGTTTTTCAATGATACTTTTCTGCTGAGGAAGCAAAGTCTAGTTCTAAATTAAAGAAAATGTATTAGACAAAAATAATGATTTCGACATGAAAAAAATTCAACAAAAATTTTTAAAGCTAACTTTTCTGTTAATTTTTAATTTTATTAGTATTTTTGTATTTTATTTGCTCAATAAAGCAAACTAAAATTAAGGCTAAAAAGCAATTTCTTTTAATCACTTCCAATTAACGTGTATTTTATTTACAGTACTTTACAATACATAATAATCATTTAATTAAGGATATAAAATTACTTAAATGTAGCCTTAATTAAATGATATTTAACATGTTTGTGAACTAGTTAGGGGAGCCTAAGAAGTTAATAATATAAGTCAATTGCTATTGATTGAATTTATTTTGAAATTAGTAAAAAATTGAATATTTTTACCTTGACATTCGAATTATCTCTAATTTTATATAAAGTCATTATTATTACCAGGCACAGTGAAGCGAAGTGCAGTTTTTTTCAATTTTGTTTGACTTAATGTACTTCAAAATGCAGATTTTAATTTAGTTTAAATGTTTTATTTTTCAATTTCTGATATATTATAATTCTTTCATAAAAAATTTCATAAAACTGCATAGTGGGCTGGAAAAGATAATTTATTCAAAGCGTGTATTTCATCAAAGATAAAAAGTTACGGAGCAGGATTTAAATTTAGCCCTATATATATATATATATATATATATATATATATATATATATATATATATATATATTAAAAATGTTGAGTTGAACTAATTGAAAATGTGCATTGGATTAATTTTTAATTATGTATGCGTTATACTTAGATATCCTTTTAAAGCTTAGCATTTACTATTTTACAATGAAAAAACAAATTTTATGTTCATATATTCCTTCATACGTTTAACAACACGCGGGTTTTTCACAGAAATCCTTTGTTTCATTTACTTAAATTTGAATATTTCTTTAGGTTATGAGATAAAATATAATTGGATGTAGCTATTTCAGGATAAAATTTGCATACTGAATTTAATCCCTAGCTTAAGATTTCTTAAAAATAATTATAGCAATTAATTCTCAATATTATTTTCACTCTTTGATTCTTATAAAATTTGAATAATAAGATTAGTTTAATTCAATGAAAACCTCAAAGATTTAATATTTTTAAAATAGGCATAGTATTAGATAAGAAAAAAAATATTCAATTTTACATTTTACAAATAAGGATTAAGCCAAATAGAATTAATTTGCTTGAAGTGTTATGGATTTTCTGTTCACCATCAAATTATTAAATACAATCAATGGAATTTACAAAAAAAAAGGTGGAAACACTGATTATTCGTATTTCTTTTGCTTAATTCTAAGCTGGTAGTGAAAGGAGTAACGCCATTTCAACCCTTCAAACTGCGGTAACTCATTTAAACTACCGTCTTGTGCATTGATTTTTCTAATAATTTGTAACTTTGTCTCAACTGTAAGTTCAAATAAAATTAATCGATTAGATCGTATTTCTCCCTCACAGATAATCAAGGTTTAGATTATAACTTTAAGTATTTGAGTTTAAATAATATGGCTTTTTTTTAATATTAGAAAATTAAGGATAGAGCTCTTCTCAATTGAATACTGCTTAATTGAGGCAAATCAAACTTTGATTTATAAATAAAAATAACTTTTTGCTATTACTGTGTTTTAAAAAAGTTTTTTCATGCGTATATTCACACATAAATTATAATTCCTAAATAATAAAAATAAAAAAAATATTTTGCTGGGTTATATCCGAAATATTCTTTGTCATAATTATTCAGCAATTAAATGTACAATTACTATTCTTCTTTTGTTTAAGCAGATACAGAAAGACAAGCAATTAGTAATATCATTTACAAGATTTTTAAGTTTTTCATCAAATAAACGTGAATAATCAAAACAATTCTCAGATTTGAAATAATCACAAAACTTTCTTACTAATGCTGGATTATTTTTTTACTTATTTTCAGTATTCCAGAAGTCTCTATTGCAGGATAATGTATTATGAAATAAAACTTCCAGAAAAAAGGAAAAAAAATATTATTTGCGTATTATCCTTCCTTAGAAATTAAATGATGATTTGTGTGCCGATTAGTCATTCATTATGGAAATGTAATGAGTAATTAATCAAAATCAGTTTTTGTATATTAGGTATACGTCATTTGTTTAATATTTTTTTAATTAATTAAAATTTCTTTTCATAAAGTATCTTTCTTTTCTCATTTTTTGGCCGCGGACAGATTTTATTTGCTTCCTTTATTTATATTCTTCTTATTCCATTTTATTTATATTCTTATTATGTCATCATATTTTGAAGATTTTAAGCATTAAATGGGATTGATATGGATTATTTCAACTCAAAAATAAATTAGAAAAATTTCAAAACTCAATAATTTTATGACATTCTAGTATATTATAGAGTACGCTACAAGAAATGAAAGAAACAACTACATAAATAGAAACAGTAATAGAATGATTTATCATATAAATTTCATTACTTCTTTTCTTGTTTTAAAATAATTAATTTTATTTTCTTTTAAATGAAAAAATTATGTTTTTCTCTGTCTTTTTATGAGCTGCAACATGATTTCTAATTTATCAAGAAATTTGGAAGTATTGATATATTTTTACACAGTGTTTTGTTACGTTGAATTAACTTTTTTGTTATTTTTAATGACATTTTTTCTATACATTAAATATCATTATAAATCATAAACTTTTCTCAATTAAATATCGAATATTCAAAAAATTATTTAGTTTCCATAAATCAAATATCTTTGAAATATTTAATAATTACTTAATGATCAAATATATCCTGCCACTCTAGTTGTGAAGCTTATTAAAAATTAAAGTTTATTGCAAAATATAAGTAAGTTAAATTTTGAAATCAATAATGTGATCTGTCACCGAATTCAATTTATATTAATTATGTTGATTACAAAACCATGAAGATGGAATCATAATATTTAAACATAACACATTTTTGCTCATAACTTAAGGCTTTAATTTTTGGTATGAATCATTGCTGCCAGCATTGAACAAAGGTGTGTGATTATTGCATTTCTCTCTTACTTCTATTGGCAATTTGCAAGTCTATCGTATTGATATTTCATAGACTGATTCAGCGGAAAATATAAATGCAAAACATTCAGTACAAAATCGCCAACTGATTTCTATATAAAGGTTACAAAAGTTTACACCTACTCTCAGGTATCCGCTTGTATTGTACCCAATGACGTAATGATTTATTAGTGATGCAATGCTGTTTACTAGTGAAAACAGCATTTGAATAACATTTTCTAAGTAATTTTAGGTGCTTCCTTTCTTTTCCTTCCTTTTAAATTGTAATTTGCATTTCAAAAAAATTTAATTTTGGTATATTGACAGCAAATATAAAAATACTGATTTATTGCATGCAATAAAGAAAATAGTTTTTAAGAGCATAAATAATCTTTCATTACAATATTTTTGAAATTTTAAGATATCTATTCAGTTTAGCAATAAATAATTTAGTGTGACTTAAGAAGATAATATATTAATCTAAATAATAAGGAATACTTATAGTAACTTATTATAAGACGGATGTCTTAAACTTCTTAAGATACCATACATTATATTTTTATTAAAAAAAGACTTTTTAAATGGGCTTATATTGCATTTGATTGTCACTGATATAATTTTAGACTTGAAAATCAAGAAGTATCTTGCTCATAAAATTTATTTGAACATACTTGTAGTATAAAATATTTTCGGGGTAAAACTTGGATGTAAATGTATTATTAATTAATTCTTAAGATTAGTTTCTATTATTTTTATTGCTTTAGAATATATTTGTTATTTTTACTTATAAAAATTTATTCAAGTAAAATAATAATAGTAAACACTATAAAATGATGTCAAAAGGTATTTGCCAATAGAGATTAAGAGTTTTAACAAAACCTTTATATTTGTTTCAAAAATATGCGTCACATCTGAAGTGCATTTATAGCGCAAACAGGAATGAGCTCGTTTCCGGTGAATCATACTGTAAGAATTCCTAAAACTTACTCTACATTCTTTTAGGATAGATATTAAAGAAAGGCTAAAATGATTAAATAAACTATTAAAGCACAAATAAAATAAAATGAAATAGTTTGCAGATTCTCAAAATATATAGTTATAATTTAATATATTTTTAATAACTTAGAATTATTACAGAATTGATCAAAGTAAATGACTGGAACAGAATAGGATCAGGAGATAAACAGAATTGGAAGACAATCAGGAATTATGCTGTTGAAAGTCTAGTATATCTAGATGCACTGCTTAAAATTAAAGAAAGAACCTCATTGCACTTTGTAGATACCTTTTTGTGACTATGATTATATTATGGGATTTTAGAATAAATATTTATCGTTCTATTGAGATGGCATTTATATATTTGAGAAACAGTACATCTATCACACATCTAAAAATTACGTGTGTGATTTGTGAGTTAGAAGCTCTAATAAATTATTATTTTCATAAGTTTTATAGATCATTTTATATTTTCAAAAGAATCTACTGTTTTCATTAAGCAATCATAAATTGTATCTTCAGTCTGAGACCATGAGTGAGCTGTTAAGAAATAAATAACCAGGTAAAGTTTAAAATGTTTGTAAATAATGCTCATTAATTAACATAAATGAAAACACCACTTTTTGTTTTTTTCAATACTATAGCAATTTGTTTGTATTTTTTTAAATTTCTCTATGGAAAATTTTAGGTTACGTGAAAATATGAAGAATTTTTAAAGCATATAAGTTTTCTAAATTTTCTAAATTTAACTATCACATTACTAAAGTTATATTAATATATTTATCAAGAATTTAAAAATAAATCAAAATATGGAACATGAACAATATTTTCACAAAACCAAGATGAAAATAAAATAGAAAAAATTGAGATAAGATAGATTATAACACATTTTCTTGTAATTTCCTGCAACGTATTTTGAACTGAAATGCTTTTAATGATGCAATCACATATATCGCTGTTCAAGTTTTTCCTTTTTGAATATAATTTCGATGTTATTTTCAAATAATGTCTCTAATAATTATAAAATATGATTTCCTTAAGTGATATAGTTCAAAAACGTAAATATTTATTTCGTTATTTTAAAATTTTTAATCTTATAAAAAGTAAATTTTGAACATACATCCTCTAAAATATGTACAAATGTGGTTTTCAAAAGAAGATAAATTAAAGGTTATTAAAACTGTCTGCTTTTCAATTTAGTACATGTTTTCTGAAATATAATATTTGTAAAGATTGTGATCATTGAAATATCAAGTAATAATCATAAAGTGGGTTTATTTCTCTTGTCTTTTTCATTTTGCTTTTTCTTGTGCTCTATTTTCAAAGCATTCAATTTGGAATTAATATTGCTAAAGATATGAAAAACTAATTTTTTAGAAAAAAATGAAACTTTTTATATTTTTAAAAACTTTTACAAATGAAAAAATTAAAAATTATTACTGGTTCAAAAACGTACAGAATTTATTACTGGATTTTTTTCGCATAGCCGATGATACTCAGACATCTGATGGTAAATTCCGCGATGTTTGCTTCCACTAAAAAGATGTGATTTAAGTTCAGGAAGCAAATTCGTCGACAAATCAGATTCATGAACAGGTACGAACAAAGTGGCGTAAATGAAACGTTATTTGATGTCATGGGTATTTCAAACTAATGCGAATTATAATAAAGTGGCGTAACTGCGATGAAAAAAACAATCACTTTTTATAGTTAAATACAATTTACATTAGAAAAACAGTTGTCTGAAGACTCGCTGACAACATTGAGCTGACACACTCTGCAAATGATGAATACTTTGCAGCTGTCGAAATTTAAATCCAACAGTATCTTTCGCATCTGTAATATAAATGGTTGCAGCTACTATGTTGGGAGAATAATTTTCATACTCTCTCAGGTTAGAGATCTGCTCTTTACGAAGAGTGATGATTATTTAGGTATTTATTTTTAGAAAAATAATACCAATGAAAATTATAATGGAAGAGTGTGTTCTACTTCTCTGAATTAATTTTCTTTTAATTTTAAAAAACATTATAATTGTAAAGTAATCGAATACAACGATGCATAAACTTGTTTTAGAATATTAATACGTGGATTCATTTTATGGACATGTCTTATGTAAATAAATATCAACAGAAACTTAAACACCTCATATATTTTGCAAAAACATAATTTTAAAGATAGAAACCATAAACGTTGTAATAAGTTAACGTATCTTTACAATTGTTATTGTTTTTAGATCTACATTAGAATTCCATTTTGCATTTATACTTTCATCATACATGGGAAGGAAAATTTTAAGGAGATTATTAATTAATGATAATACCATAAATAAACCTAAATTTTATGAAATTACTTAAAATCAATTTAACTTTTTACTCAATTTTGGAATATTTAAGTAAAATTACGATTAAGATAAAATTAAAAATATTCAAAAACTGTTTTTTCAATAAATAAAAAAAATTAAATTCAAAGAAAATGTATTTTTAAAATTTTATTTCTCCATAGTATTTTCATTCTTGTAATCTTTTTATAGTTAATGTTATAAATCTTTATTAATAATTTGTTTCTTCAACAAGATTATTTATATTCCTTGTAAGACAAAAATGGGAATTTATTAATTCCATAGCATATTCATCGATTTTGTTTTCTATACTATAGAAACATTAGTGAAAAATTACTTAGAAAGTATTAAATTCAAAGTAAAAATATTTTTAACAATTAATGCCAATTTAAAAAATAACTCAAGATAGTTTTCTGTTATTTATTGCATTTTTGATACATCAATATGCAAGTCCATACATGCATATATATATATATATATACAAATATATATATATATATTATGCATAAAAAAAAACTGTTCAGCGGAAGTCATTCATTATATTTATGACATTCCCTGATTATACACTACTGGCCATTAAAATTGCTACACCAGGAAGAAATGCAGATAACAAAATGATATTTATTGGACAAATATATTATACAAAAAATAACAAGTGATTAAATTTTCAAAAAATTTGGCTGGATAGATCCTGAGAAATCAGTATCCAGAACAACCACCTCTGGCAGTAATAACAGCAGTTATACGCCGGGGCATTTAGTCAAACAGAGATTGGATTGCATGTACAGGTACAGATGCCCATGCAGATTCAACACGATGCCACAGTTCATCAAACGTAGTGACTGGCGTTTGATGATGAGCCAGTCGCTCGGCAAACATTGACCAGACGTTTTCTATTGGTGAAAGATCTGGAGAATGTGCTGGCCAGGGCAACATCCGAACATGTTCCGTATCAAGGAAGGTCCGTACAATACCGGCAACATGTGGTCCGGCATTATCCTGTTGAAACGCAGTGTTTCGCAGGGCTAGAAAAAAGGGTAGAGCCACGGGTCGTAACACACCAGAAATGTAACGTGCACTGTTCAAAGCACCGTCAATGCGAACAAGAGGTGACCGAAACGTGTATCCAATGGCACCCCATACCATCACGCCAGGTGATGGGCCAGTATGACGATGACGAATGCACGCTGCCAGTGTGCGTTCAACAAGATGCCGCCAAACATGGATGAGACCATCATGATGCTGTACACAGAACCTGGATTCATCTGAAAAGATGACGTCTCGCCATTCGTGCGGCCATGTTCGTCGTTGATCACACCATTGAAGGCGCTCTTGTCTATGACGCCGCGTCAAGGGAAGCCACAGCCATGGTCTCCGAGATGAGAGTCCATGCTGCAGCAAACGTCGTCGAACTGTCCGTGCAGACACTTGTTGTCTTCCAAACGACCACGTTTCTTGACTCACGGCTCGTGACGTGGTTCCACGATCCATTACGGCCATGCGGATAATATGCCTGTTTTCTCGGCTGCTAGTGATAGGTGGCCGTTGAGATCCCGTATGGCATTCCGTATTACCGTCCTGAACCCATCGATTCCATATTCTGCTAACAGTCATAGGATATCGACCGACGCGAGCAGCAATACTGCGATAAGATAAACCGCAATATTACACTACAATTCGACCTTTATCAAAATCAGAAACGTGCTGGCACGCATTTCTCCTTCTTACACTAGGCATTACAACAACTTTTCACCAGGCAACAACGTTCAAATACAATTTGTGTATGAGGAACCGGCTGAACAAATTCCTCATTTAAGCACAATGTAGGTGTCGCTACTGGCGCCTGCTTTGTCTGAATGCGCTGAAAAGCTAATCATTTGCATATCACAGCACCTTCTTCCTTTCGTATAAATTTCACGTCTGTAGAATGTCGTTTTCTTAGTGTAGCAATTTTAATGGCCAGTAGTGTATTTTCCTTCGGATTAATTTAAGCATAATATGATCGTAAATATATTTGATTTTGTTTGTTTACCAATAAGGTATTTGAGTTATTTATCATTTCTTTCTTCTTTGTTACTTATTTTTGATTTCTATTGTTCACTTACATGAATTTTAATTTTACGATTTATAGTCTTTAGAAATTTCCTGCAGTATTTAATTTTAAATATGCTTATATTTTACTGATAACTAATGCAATGTTATGTACATTTGAATAAAGTAATATTATGTGTGTGTTTAAGTTGTGTGTGAATTATGCAAAATAATGCATACTGTTTTTGTATGTAACTTAAGAAAAATAGGTATAATTTGAATGACAAACAATATTTTTTTAAATATTTAAATAAATAAATCTGCATTACAGCGTCCATTAAGTTTTGCCCTTTAATTCAAAATTTATAATTTTAGCTAAAATAGAAGAATTTATTTTCTGGTTACTGGTATACAATAATATTAAGCGTGAACGGCAAAGATCATTTGTATCAATATAACTCTTTACATCCATCAAAATGCAATAAGCAAGTGTTTTCATATACCTATGCAACATATTTGTTTTGATTTTCTTGTAGTATGAATTTTCAAGAGCCCTATGGTTAAAAATTCTTTGTATATAGCGAAAGAAAAATGTTATGAAATTTAAATACATTAGGAAATCTTATTTGATATATAAATATCTTCTTCAAAATATTTGATTTCTGGGACAAATATGTTTCCTCCTACGTCAGATTCTTGATTATTTTTTATCACCCTACTAAAATTGACTGCATGTATCCTGAGAAATGCATATTTCCTCACAGTTTCATCCTCATTTGTTTGATCAATAGCTTTTGCAGATTACATTGCATATAATGGTGATTTCAAATGTTCAATCTCCTTTACGAACTCCATTAACTTATGGGTGTACAATATATTTTAGAAATAAAAAGGCAAACAAATGTATGAAAACGCTGTGTGTCTTATAAAGGGATTTTGAAGCTATACTGGTCACATGGGACACACATTCACACCTTTACTATAGGAGCTCCAAGAAACAATTATTTCAAACCAAAAATGAAAGATGGGGGAAAACAGTATTTCCCATTAAATAGGAAGTGTTATATAGTAGGATACTGTGAGAAGATGATTAATTACAGATAAATAGTTTTCTCACCATGAGATAACTCTGTACTCCAGTGATTTCCATCGAGCTAATAAATTCAGTATCAGTATCAATATTTTTATTAAAACTAAAATTGTAGTAAATAATTAATTTTTCAATATTTCGTTTATAATTATTTCTGTTGCTAGACAATAAGTATTTGTTTTTAAAATTTTATAATCTCTTTTAAAAAAGAATTAAGTAATTAGAAAAATATAAAACTTGTGCTTATATAAACCTGCAGAGCACTTGCTTTGTTCTAGTTCTTTAAAAAAATCTTAATTAGTATTTTTAAACTTATTACTGCTATTAATTTTTGTATTTTCATAACATTTTAAAATTTTTAAATAGACGTAACATTGTAGACATTTTCAATGTTATTGCAAGAAATAAACGTGAAATTTTTTTTTCATTTCTGTTAGTTAAAAAAAAATTAAAGATTTCGTAATTTCAAATATATAATTATGAAAATATGACAATCAAAATTACCAATTTATACAAATGCTTTATAATGGGATTTCAAGCATAAATGTTTAAACAACCAACAATTAAAGTTGTTAATTTACTTAAAAAACATTTTATGCAAAGCTTTTGAAAAAAAAAACTGTTCCAAACCATAAACGTAAAGTTAGTATAAAAACCATTCATATAAAAAACACTTTCTGTAACAGCTGGTAATAGAGGATTATTTGACTTTTGATATTCAGATTTTTGATAGTTTTGTAGCTGAACTCCCATGTTCAGATTGTAACATGATGAATATTTAACTTACAGTTTTGATACATAATTCACAAGAATCTATTTAAAAGGTAAATTACGTAAGCTTCTTTTTTATTTCATACATTTTTTATTAACTGGAAACCGATTTCTGGACCTTATTATTTAAATAATATTTTAAAGACAATAAAGATACATGGCTTTTAATTATATATGATTGTAAATGATATTTGCCAGAGGTCCTATTGAACATTTAATAACATTTTTATTTTATTCAAAATTCTTTCAAATAAAATCTATTTTTTATTAAAATTTTATTAATACTTTTTACGGACCTAGGATTTTGGTTTGTAAATTATTTATTATCACTATGATATTTCTTCTTATTCCTTTGTTGATAATTTTAATATCGGATTTCTCAGCAGAAGCGTTGTCTGTAGACTATAGTCATCTGAAGAGAGTCATTCTGACGAGAGTCATTTCCTTTTCTGAAAATTCTTAATTTCTCCAATTTTAACAATGTATCCCTTTATTAATATAGTATAGAGGTGATGCGCATCAAATTATATTCCTTATAAATTAAAGAATTACATTCTATCTTTTCAGATTATATTGTTGTCCAAAATATATATCCCTTTGAAAAGTAGAAATTTTATAGTTATATTACACAACGGCTACTATTTGTGACCAAAACAGTTAATTTAAAAGTGATAGTTAAAGATGATACATTTTACTTTTATATCAACCTTTTGAAGCCTTGACTGATAAAGTCTGATAAATGATCATAGCTATTAACGCAGATTCATAATTTGTTTTCAGTCATAGAGTTTGTTTGTAATAAATTTAAATTGGAATTACCTTTGAAAATAAAAAATCTGACGTATCGAAATGAATGTAGTAACTCATAGAATAATCTACGTCTTTCTTACAGTAAATAGTTTAGGATATAGCATTTCCTGTATAGAACTAATTAACTGACATGATAAATTTTGACTTACATAAGTATTTTGACCCTATATTTTACAATGTCTGATAATTGATAATAAATCTTAATATACCTTCACAAGTGCTATCATTAACACAGTTTTCAATAAATGCAAATTGATCTGCCATTTTAAAATAGAAACTTTTATATATTACACATTAAATAACAATATTGATCAGAAAATCTCTATTACAAACTTCACATGACTGATTTAGTTTTTATATAAACAGTTTTTTCTATAAAAATTAATGAGAAAATTTATTAACATAATTGTGTGTAAGAATATATATATACGGAGTGACTATGGTACATGAAATAGTAAAAAATGCATTTTAACTAAATTAATCATGTAACTGATAATTTTTGTTCGATTTCAAAATAAAAGTAGAAAAAAACTTAAATTTATTTTCACTCAATTTGCAGTATGATTTTACACTAACTTAAAATGAAGTTTTATTGAAAGATAAACAATTCGTCACTAAGAGTTAAATATTTATGGACACTCTAAATGTGGCCTGCTATAATAATTAATTTATGCTAAAGACTTTTATTTCAGTTTAGATTTCAAAAAAAGAAAAGGAAAGGAGTATACAAGAAATGTGATTACACACAGCAAGCATTGCAGCTTGTTAAGTTATTTCTTATCTTTTGTACAATGTACAACATGTCTTACAACATTTACAACATATTTCAGTGTGCCATTTAACAGAAACAAATGTTTAATATCAGCGCAACATGAGATATTTGTTGAGTTATCTATACTTTTTGACATATTTTGACACATTATTGCTCATATGTTTCACTTTTTTGGTGATATTTTTGCCTCTTATCAATCAAATTCCAATTTACTATTATGCTTTACTTGCTTTTGAAACGGGAAGAGATAATGTACACATACCAAGCAATTCTATGAAAAAAGTTTGATTGAAATGATTTTGTATACGTGACTTTGCATTTCACAAAGCAGATTGAATGATTTTAGTTCAATAAATGTAAAATTTGTTATGATTGTAAAATTTATAAAGCATGCACAACTAACCATCGTCAATTTCAAATATATTATTGCATTATAAATTTACTTCATAAACAAGATTTTGAAAGTAATTTTAAATTAAATTTTTTATGTCTTTATTGTGCGTATTTACAAATAATAGAGAAAGACACAAGGCTCTAAATTTACAGGAATTATTTTAATACAAATATCTATTACAAATATTTTGTACAAATATTTTATACAAATATTTAATACAAATATAATATTTTTATTTCATTTAAATAAATTCTAAGCAATTTTGTAGGGGATGTTATGCCTAGTAATTGTGCTCTTAATTTCTTTAAAAACAAAAGTATTTTGTACAAATATTTTATACAAATATTTAATAAAAATATAATATATTTATTTAATTTAAATAAATTCTAAGCACTTTTGTAGGGCATGTTATGCCTAGTAATTGTGGGCTTAATTTCTTTAAAAACAAAAGTTTTAATTTTCATAAAATCAAAGTAAGAGAAAATTATTAATTTAATTTGTAGCTAAGATATTATATTTCAATCTTTGAAATCAATCTACGTATTTTTATCACGACAATTTATTTTAATAATTATACTTTCACCATTCTGCTATTAAAAACACAAAGGAGACGAGTAGAGAATCAAAATATTTTAATTAACAAGGTTTTAAAATTTCTTCATAATAAGATTTCCTTTATTATGCTTCATTAATTAAAAAACTTAATTATTATTTTGTTTTATTAATAATTAATAGTCCATAGAGTAAATGAAAATGAAGTATTTTCAGTGAATTGAGAGAATATTCCTTTCATCTATTACCCATTTCAATTATATTCAAATATAGTAGATTAATAAAACTGTTATAAGTGATATAGTGTAATGTACAATAATACTGTTGTGCAATAATTATCTATTTTATATTGATTTAATAATTTTTACTTAGTGTGTATTCACAAAGATACTAATAAATATTGAGTTTGAAATTTTCAATTAAATAAATTATAATTTGGGAAAATAAATTGGGAAATTTCATGTTTAATAATTGAAATCTAAAATAAACAGATTCTCACTTAAATGTTAACATGAGAAATAAATAAAAGGATTGTGGAAGAATCAAAATTAATTGTTCTATTCGGAAAATAAACTTAGAAAACATTTAAAATACAAAAGACTATTGCTTTGTTTAAAGAGTAATTAGTTTCTTTATTCATAACAAGTCTTATAGCAGACAATTGAGTGAAGATAAATTAACCATTAATTTATTTCTAAATGGCATACTGTATTTTATTCTTAATTAAAACCACAGTGCAGGGAAAAGGAAATTTTAGAAGTAATTATAAGAATTCTAATCTTACAACCATTTGGTTAATTGCGAATTGCACTGAATGAAGGTAATTTATAGAAGAAACGTCTTGATTTAAAAATGTAATGTTTTTGCTTAGTAGGAAATGAGAAAACTAATTTATCCATTGTATAGCAGATTAATATCTTATATTGTCTTAATGAAATTGATTTATAAATTAGAATTTTCGAAGAGTTAATTATAGTTACATATTAAATTACATATTCTTTTCCAATTAGAATCACATAATTCTGAAGATAGAAAAAATTATTATATTTATATTTAAAGCGGTGCATTAGATTCTGTTTTCTTATTGATTTGTGGATGCAAAAATAATAAAAATTCAAGTCATTGTATTTGGATAATATTAAATGTTGCTGAAAGAAATGCATGATCAAGAAGAAAACATAACTGCCCAATTTCATACCATTAAATAATAAATACATAATAAATAACAGATAAAGAAAAAAGAAAATGTTTGTATCCATAGCTAAAAATAATAATCCGTACATTTGTAAAAGAAATGTAGACCAGATAAAATATTCTGCATGCTTTTACCAGTAAACTCATGATGATTTTAATTACACCTGCTTACTATAAGGTTCTAAAATTTAAATATTATGCAGATGTTTTATTAAAAATGGAAAAGTTTAATAAATAGATGTAATTTTCAATATGTATATATCAATAAAACAAATTTCAAATATTTACAATGAAATTATACATCAGTGTACAGTAAAATTGCTAAATATTTCAAGAAATTTAATGATATTATAAGTATAAAACGTTTTATTTATCTTAACACTTAGAAGAAAATTTTTAAATGTCTTATAAATTGAAACATAAATACCAAGACTTTTTTTGTCAATTGTTTTTCGTAAATAATCAATACACAATTAATTACATTAAAAATATAGAATATTGTGAGTCGAAACATAAAATTTATGAAAAATAACCTGGTGATGTAGGAGATTTTTTAGGTTTGAGCATGCCATGATGGTCTGAAGTCACGATGGTATAAAGCCAATTGGACAGGAAATTGAAAGAGATGCGACCTATTTGGTTATCTTTTATCTGCTCAAATTGTTATTCCCTGCAGTTTTAACAGAAGCGGAGAAAAAAAATAAACTATAGAATAATTGTATTTTTTATTCAATATTGATAACTAAATCTGTAATCAGATAATTATTATCAGGCTGTAAGACAGTAAAAAAGAAACACAATAATGGTAATTATTGGCAAATAACTTTTCCTGAAGGACACGTATTTGAAAGTACGAATTAATGTGTAGTAATAAAGGACAGAGGTAAATGTTTTCTTTTTTTGTTGTTGTTGTTGTCTTGTAGAGGCTTGGCCGGTGCGCTGCTCCACTTTTCCAACAGAACGATATTTTGGCATGGAATCTGACTTCCTCAGTGCACACATACCATGGATACCAGTTTATACGGTAGGCAACCATTCAAAATCTATTCCTACAATGAAAGGACAAATACAGGATAGATAAAGAGAGAAAGTACATCCATGCCCGAAAGTACATCCTTGACAAGTTGAGAGGCAAATGTTTTCTCTTAAAAACATTTTGCGCTTGAAAAAATTAATATTATTATTAACTTAGGAATTCTTTGCTAAACTCTATCTTAATTTTTTTTCAGTTTGAAGCATATATTTTTAAATTTTTAACAATTTTACCTTATGGACAACCAAAATACAACTGACAATGGAAACAAACTGCTGTTTACGATTTTTAATATTCAACATACGCATGGTTGGTTATCCTAGCTAAACATTGATAAATTTAAATTAGGAATCAAACAAAATTACTAAATAAGCATCACATATTATGAGAACACTCTTATTAATTTCAAAACAACAATTTCTTTCTGTAAATTTAACGATTTCAGAAATGGATGCCGAATATGTAAGGGAAATTTCTGATAAATTTTTTTTTATTGAGAGGACTTCAAAAATGATAAAAAAACCCTCAGGAATACGCTAATAATTGTATTTATTACGCATCGAGAAATGTTAAAAAAATGCTCAATTTTTAAAAGCATATATATGTTTGTGTGTTTAAAGTTAGATGAAAAATTATTCAAGTAAATCAATTGTTAAAACAAGTAATCAGAGTAACGTGATGTATTTATTAATATGTCTGAATCATATACTAACTTATATCACTAAAAAAACGAATAAATTATCCATAGAACTTTTATACTAAAACATATATTTTAACTTTAGATATAGCAAATATTAATTTATTTTCAGCAAATTTTTATAGTTGTTTACATTTTTCTGATGATGAAGGAAGCTATTCATAGTTCGTGATCATTCATTCTATCATTCCTGGAAATACTAGTTTGGATGGAATGTTTACTGTTCATTGCAACATTTTAGAAAATATTTTAAGAATATGTCGGTTAAACGGTTCCTAATAATAAATTTAAAAAATATTAATAAATGCTACATTAAAAGTTTTCATGTTAATAAAAACTAGTGTATATTGATAAAACTTTAAAGTATATTAAATTCAATACATATTTAAAGACTAAATATTTTGATTTATTTAATGTTTTTGTTTTATGTTTAATTGATCATTATCATTATATCAATGTGTGTGAATGTCTCATTTATTTGCTTGCAAACATATTTATGATTAATAAAGTATAATGTATATATAAAATTTTTATAAACAATTTAATTTATAACAAATTTAATGTGAAATTATTCTTTAAAACCTCTAGCATGGAATTTGAGTTAGAATATTTCATCAAACGTTTTTTATTTATGAATTAAAATGTTTATAATATTAAATTAAAAGCTTATATACTAAAATTAAATAATTGCACTTAAGCATTACTATATTCTCAACGTCATTACTGATAATAATAACCTACAACATTCCAATATATATATATATATATGTATATATATATATATGTATGTATATATGCATATATATATATATGTATACATATATACATATATATATATATGTACATATATATATATATATATATATATATATATATATATATATATATATATATATATATATATATATATCTACATTAATCAAGGTTTAAGCATTCAGCGTTCCATTACACATCAAAAATGACCTTTTTTATTCTTAGTCACAAATTCAGCCTCAAAAACTTCACGAATCACTTCATTAGTTAAGCATGTTTGCGTAGTTATAGCATATTAGTCAAGCAGATTTGTTAATACTTTAATTATAAGATTAAAATTATAAAATCATTATAAGTTAAAGAAAATATTTAAGGAAATAAATACTATGTTGAATAATTTAATATTTTGATTTGAAATAATGACTAATTTTATAAAGTAGCAATAAGATAAATATTACTTGAAGTATTTAAATTTAATGATATTTTAAATTAACTTTACTGATTTAGTTCTATTTTGTGCTGTGCATATGGAAAATAATCACTCAACATTCTTTTGATACTAATAAAAAACAATTATCATGATAAAAATGGATGCATTGCAAATAAATATGATGATTTTTGGATATGCTTTGGAGAAAATTATGACAAAAATTCGCTTTCATATTTTGCTTAAAATATCGATTCGATTGATGATTATATAAATAATATATAACAATATTTGACCATATATATGTATATATATTTGGAAGAAATGGCTAATTCAATAATCTTAATATCTAAAATTTAATCGAATTGGTTGTGAAATACCAAATTTCTTTCATAAAATTTGAAATACTTATTTATAAGTTGTTGGAAAACACATTTGAAAGTGTTTTCCTACAGCCTAAGCATAATTTAAACAAAATAATTTAATTTAGAATGGTTATGTATATTGCTGCAGTGATGATATAAATGACATAAGGAAAATTGTGATTTAGTTAATGTTTTTATTTATTTAGAATATAGATATTTTTTCACTATATCATATAAATATGTGTTGATTAGTTTTATAATATTTATATGATAGGAAACAATATTCAGAATTTTTAGAGAACAGTACATATTTTCTATCAAAATGCTATTTTACAGTACATATTTTCTATCAAAATGCTATTTTATTATATTAAAAGGAAGATTTATTTGAATGTTTTTCAAGGACAGTCATTATTTTTCTGTCATTGTAATTTGAGTATTTGATTAACTACGAAAACTGAATTGAATTTTGTGATCATTTATAATTATTCATAAAAAAGAAAACTTATATTGTTATGAAAAGATCTATATACGTTAAATGTTTTGTGATTTATTTATTCATGTAAAGTGAAAATCTGGAGGGGTGATTTCTGATGTGATGTTCACCGTACTTGGGTATTATATATGTTCAATATTTACAGACGTTTTGCCTTGTTTTGCAGTTATTTATAACAAAGAAGGCATCTAAATTCCTTAATTTTTATAATCTTATAACTTATTTTCTACTTTAATTTTAAAGCTATTTAATTATGCTATTTTCAATATATTATAAATAGTTTGTCTTTTTCTTTGAGAACACGAAGAGTACATATATTTGTATTTAAGATTTATTCTAGACATTATCAAATTTCTTTCTTTGAAATAAACAAATTCTGGCTAGATAGTTGTCTTAACAAAATATTTATAAAAAATATAGGAAATTAGAATTTCCTTTTAGTGTAAGTTAAATTACTTTTATATTTACTTACTTTTTAAATGAAAATAAGTTATTTCTGTTAAATTAATAACCATACTCTTACCTGTATTTCTCTTGTGTCTCGTGATACAATAAGTATATATTTCATTGAAAATTGGATGAGATGAAACTGAAATGAATTGTGTGTGTGTGTGTTTGATTCCATTTTTCATCGTTATGATATGTATCATATTTAATTACTAATTATGGCAATACACTATTATTTTCCTGCTAAAGTGAAATGATTATGAATGTATGCTAGTATGAACATATAATGATGTGAAGCCACCGAATATTTATTTGCAATGGATATCAGTTTTATTACAGGAAATATTTTGCATCTCTTGAGAGGAATCTAATCCTTATAAAGAGGAAATATAATTTGCCTGCAATAAAAACAGAAAAATAATAAAATGAGGATTCATATCTTTCTAAAGGGTATTGAAACATTTTAACTAATTAAATCAAAACCTTTTCAATCTCCATAAATATAAAAAGCTATATTTATTCATATTATTCTTTTTTCATTTACCTTACTCAAGGGAGTTAGATAAGATAAACAGAAAATAATATTTAATTTCATAAAAAATATAATAATATCTGACACTTCTTCAGTTTTATAAAATATAAATATTAAAACTTGGTAAAATATGTAAAAAACATTATTTAATTTTCCACACATTTATTTTAATTAATATTTTATATTTAAATTACATTTTTATAGAAATAATGATGTCTAATTCTCCAATAAGATTATATGTTAACAAGTACACATGTTATATCTACATATTCGTGAATTTATCTGTTACATCATACTTGCATTTGGTTGTCATTTAGACCACACTCTTGCCTTGATATTTCTTGTGTCATGTGATGGTCAGTATAAGGATACATTTCATTGAAAATTCACTAATTATAGATATTTTTAATTAATCATTCCTTCAGAATAGACAATGTATAAAAAGTCTATATTATGAACACTTCTTATGCTTAAAAAGTTATATAAGTTAAAGTTCTTAACATTTATTATTTATTTGTAAATTAGAATTTTTAAATTAATTTGTTATACAACAATGACAGTCAGCATATTTCTTATCATAGAGGATAGTTTAAAATACATAGATTTATGGTAATTTTATGACTTAAAATTTTACTGGAAAAAATGGATGAAAAAAACGAATAAGATTGAATTCTTAAAAAATATTAATCATTCGTAATTAAAGCCTCTTTATTTTTCAAACACAAAATAAGATATTTAATTAAAAAAACATAAATAAAGTATTCATCAAAATTAATTTAGCATTGGGAATATTACATTATTGTATTTTTTGCAAGAACACCAGTAAGAGAAGTTGCAAATATAAGCAAAAAATTTTACAGAGAATTGATGAAAACAGAAAATAAGAATTTTTATCAAGTGTTTTATAATATGCTAATTCTTTAGAATATATTTCTTAAATTCATTGACTTGTTTTGCAAATATAGTTATTGAATATTTTTTAAAGATGAAGGATAATAGA
Organism: Latrodectus elegans; assembly: GCA_030067965.1. Lineage (NCBI taxonomy): Eukaryota > Metazoa > Arthropoda > Arachnida > Araneae > Theridiidae > Latrodectus > Latrodectus elegans. The sequence goes on from CM057810.1 coordinate 5,015,452, forward strand.
ATGATAATTACTAATATTAAAATTTTAATTTATAGAAAAGTTTTGTTAGTGAAACAAATTAATTATTGCAAACAAATTTTAATTTCTGAAAAATATTTCCTTAAAAATAAAAATATATTAATATTAAGTAAGATAATAATTTAAGATATTATTAAAAATGTAAATATTTTGATTTTGGCAAAACACTGTACAAGATTTAATAATTTTATCATTAATGATTTTAATTTAAGTTTCCTTACAGTGTCTGTAAGTCATAACAGTAAAGTGGATTTATTTTACGCAATAAGAAGAAGATATTAAATTTTCTCACTTTTCAAATTAGAATAATAATTAATTTTAGAAATAGTTGACGCAAAAATTTAATTTAAAACAAGTTTAATATAAATTGTAATTAAGTTTTACGAAAAAATACAGTCAAATTCAATTATCACTTATTTTTCTAATCCTTTGTTAATAAGAAATATTTGTTTTCGTTTTTTGTTTATTAACAAATCAGAAGTAACTTCAATGACGATGTTTGTATTTTCAGGTTAATCATTGCATATTTCCTATTTAAAAGCTGATCAGTTTTGAAAACAAATTGCTTATTTCTTTCGAATAAAGTACTTACATGTTTTTACTGATGTCATGAAAATCTTAACTTTGGTCATCAGTTTTCGTCAGAATATACCATTTCTCACTCAAAATTACATACTTTTAAATTTTCTACTTATATTATCTTTACAAAATACTACTTCATAAATTTCTTAATATTTTAAAGACTTTCTAGCAATTATTTTGTGAATGATGTTTTAATTATCTCTTTGTAGCTAATGTCTAAAATTTTCTAATTTATCCCTTAAAATGTATTAAACTTAATGTTTTTCAAATGTAATAGGTATTAAATATTATGCGAATGAAACTTTTATCGTTCTAGATATAGAATTAGTAAATTTTAAATCCAAAAAGTTGTAGAGTTAAAAGAAATTATAAAAAAGGAGAAAAACCTATTATATTTTTCTAAAATATATATTGTGATAAAATTTCTGGAAATTATGATAAAAACTTTTAGTATGTAAAATATAAAATATTTCCTATCATATTATTTTCTCTTACACATTAATTATCAAATAATAATTTTAATGTAAAATTTAGTAATTGCTTTACAATAAAAATTAAAATAATTAAAATATGTATTTTTGTAAACTTTAATTAGAATGGAAAAATGCTACATTAATATGCTCTGAATCATTAAAATTCATTGTATGCTATCATATGAGAAGTATCTAAAATTTTAGGTGACATTAATAAACTATTTCCTAGAACACAATTTTGTTTAATATTTTTAACATTAAACTATTAAACGATAATAAAATTTAAATTATAATAATCTATTTTAATATATCATAAATTAAACTTTTAGATTAACTTAAGTTCTAATATTTGGCTGCAAAACTACTAAAAATACCCTTTTAAATTAAAAATACAGAAAGTATATGTGTGGCAGTTCTTATAAATTAAATTTTACTTAAAGTAGTGAATTAAGTTAAGTAATTAATGAAGTGCTTTATTCCAATTATATATTAGATGTGTCAAATTTTAATTTATATTTACTTCAGCAGTGTGATTTTAAGGATTTTGCGCACCATTTTAATTTCTGTAGCATTAATGCATACAAGAACTTGAAATAAAATCTTAATTTATTGAATAATGTAATTTCATAGCAAAGATCATTAGTTGGATTAAGCGTCTAGAATCATTTGTTGGATTTCTAAAAATATAGTAATATTTTGTCATACTGAGTAAAAAAGAAAAATTCTCTGTAACGATATTTTGAATTAATAAAAATTAAAAACAAAAAAACTATCGTAATATTATTAAAATAAATTTTATGTTAATTTTTAACTAAATATGTTTAAAAAATATTATAAATGCTTCTAGATATAAATATTATAAATCTTGTTTTGATATGAACATTTTAAAATATTCTAATTTTTCGATGATTTTCTAATTAGCTTAATATATTTTTATATAATAAAAAATATCAGGAAAATATTGAGTATAAGTATTTAAAAAGAAGCTCTTGAAATTTTCAATAAACTGCAAACTTTAAATATGCGTTCATTAAATTTTTAAAATTTTATTTTTAATTTTATTCCTTGAATAAGTAATAAAAAAATCATTAATTTTTCAAGACATAATGTTTTAGTAAAAATGAAAAGGAATTATGTAAAAATAACGCAAATTTTTGTTTTCTTCAGTCAAAAATAAATTAATTTAGATTTTCAGATATGATTTTTAAAGAAGTTGCGTTACATTATATACAATATTTAAAAGCTATGAGAAAAATAAAAACTTAAATAAACCAGCAAGAAAATTGAAAAGAAAACTTGACACCAAAGCTGATTGAATTTAAATAAATTATTATTAGTTATTATAATTTTTATTTTATTGCTAATAAATACCATTATTATTCTATTCAATTTATAGATTTTATTTTAAAATCTTATGTTCAAATAACACTGTAAAATTTCAAATTAAATTTACTACTTTGTTTGGGAAAAAGTGTAGGAGTACTCATATAAAATGAAAACTAATCTCATTGATAACCGAATAGAAAATTGGAGCTATATGTTCTGTGATATTTCTATATATTAAAAAAAACTATGATCTATTTTTGTTTTTTTTTATGCTATTTTGAGAGACAATTAAACAATCATCCCTACTAGTATTTTGTTTATCATAATAACCTATCCATATTATACTTGTTTCCTATTTAACACTTCATTTCTCATGTTTACTCTTCATAAATGCATTCTTTAACTTAATATCTTTGCAGATACCTTCAAATTAATGAGAAAAAACACTCATTTGTTTACAGAGAAGGGGTAATTATTTTTGTTATTATATATTTGATCATATACAACTAATGTTGAAATTTTGCAGTCAAATTATGAATCTATAATTTGTTATAGTTATTCTATTAATGAATTTAAGTTTTATTAAGCCTGTTTAGGTTGATTTTAAAAGAACTGTAACAGCATCCAATACTCTTAAAATCACTTATGTAGTTCAAATTAATTAGTTATTTTTTCAATGTTTACCAAATTATTTACTAACTTGCAGACGTATGACATGTTGACAGTACTATGAACTGAATTATTCTTTGTAAACATAATATTAGTACCTTTGCTATAATAAGCGAATACATTAGCTCCTCTCTATTAAATATGGATTCCTTTTTACATACTGTCTCTTTTTACAAATATTTTACATATTTATAAAAATTATTGCCTTTAATTTTTTACATATTTTAGTTTTTTAAACGTTGTATTATAAATTTAAATTTCCTTGAATATTACAAGATGTATTTTAAATAATTCCTTCTTGAACATTTACTTTTAAAATCTTTTAAATAAATATATATTATTTACAAGCATGAGGGTTAATTTAAAAAAGAGTATGATGAATGTTCTTATAAAATATATTATATGGGAAAAGTTAATACTGATACTATAGTTAAAGGAACACCAATTTGTTACATTATTTCAAAGATAGTTTAGCTTAAGAAAAAATAACAATGCTGGGTGTAAAAAACTAAATCTGAGGAAATACGTTGTAAAATTATAAAACTATGTTATTTCACTTAAGGACTTGCTTAAAATATAAATTGCATAAGGCTTTTTTTCAAAAAATTTAATATGTGATGTTTTACTGATGGTAATTCTTCGAACACATCATTTAAATTATTTGAGAAATTATAAATGATTGAAAAGGTATTAAATTTTAAATGCTTCAAAGTGTAACACGTTTATTTTTATTACAGTAATGTACTTATATGAATATAATGATAAAATATAACTACCACAAAATTATAAACTAATCTTATGGAAATAGATTTGTGGTTAATGTCCTTATTTGTAGTTATCTTTATTTTGCTATATTTTATGTTATGACAGGTAAAAGAAATTTTGTAGTTTTTCTACAGGGAAATTCAAAGAAAGGGCTTTTCCAAAAAGTTATTTTGGTCACGTTCCATACAAAGTTAGGACTCATTTTTTTTTCAAATTTCAAATAGTCAATTTTAATTATTTAGAATTAGAATTATTTGACAGTTTTATAAGAATCTTTTATTAGAACATTTCTGCAAAAAATTTGCGCTCAGTCTCTCATAAGTTTATAACATCATTTATTTATTTTTTATGCTTAAATGTTTTTATTTTTCATTCGAAAATTCAAAATCACATACAAAAAATGCATCATTTTATTCTTTCATAAATATTTTGCTAATTTCTGCAATTTTCTTTCAATAACATATCAGTAGGTACTTTTAGCTCTTCATTCAAAACTCGAGAAATGTTTACAAATTTTCAGCTTACTTAATTGCACATTCAGGATATTTGATATTTTGAAAATGTTTAGGAAAGTAAGTCAGATGCATGAAATTCATATTCTGAGTTAATTTTTAGAGGGTTGAGAATTTATTTTTAGAAAATTACAATGCAAAATAATGTAAGTAATATATTTGAATTTTAAGTACTTATAGAAAACAATAAATGCAACAATTCACTTCACTAACTTATTTTTTACAAACTATATTTTTTTAATAATAGTTGCATTTGATATGTGTACAACACTCCTAAAAACCTTCTTTTACAACTTTCCAAATATTTTTAAATGAAGTTACATTTATATAATTCTTTTAGTTTTAAAACTGAAAATTTTCATTAATTAAAATCAATTAACTGAATCAGAGGTAAATTAACACAACGATACGAATATACTTTTTCATATAAAAAAGGAGTAAGCTCTACCTTCACAAGTACTGAAAAAGACCTATTTCTTTTGTATATAATTTTTTTAGATAATATATTTAGCATTATTTAATAAGTCTTGAAGCATATCTCTAAATTTTGATGACATAAGTTAAAATATATTAGGAAGAGAGATCGAAAGAAAAAAATTGTGTTTGAAGTAATAGTACTTTTTATCAGTGAATATTATTTATTTACTAATAAATGTAAAAATTATGGTTTCATCTCTCTGTCACCTCTGGTTTTAAGTGAATAAAATAAAAATGCTTATTTAAAAATATTTAAAATCCTTTTTTTTGTTTTGAAAATTACTTCAATATGTTTCATTTTGGAGACAATTTACTACAAAGTTCTATCTAATACATCAAAAATATTATTGATTAATTTTGCAGAATTCAGTCGAGAAAAAATAGTGTTTTCTTTTTCTCCAAGAGAAAAAATTTAAAACTTAAATTGTCTTGGTCACAGTTTTCAAGATATTTAAGACTTTGAAACATTTGCATGGAATTATATTTCTTGTGCCATAAATTGTTCCTACATTTTTATAAATCTACTTCAGATCAAATTATGAATATCTAATAATAGAATTTTAAGAAATATAGGTTATTTAGTAACAAAATAATGAACAATAAGATACTCAAAAAATTTTATTTTTAAATGCTTATAAACATTCAAATATTTACATAAATGTTTATTTTATACGTGAGAACATTAGAAAATGCTATTTTTCCTTCCAATTAAGAAATTATAGTAAGCATATTGGTTGACAGGAGTTTTGTTGGAAAAATACAGAAAGTAGTTTTCTCCGATTTCATACATTTGCAACAATTTTTAATTATAAGGATGATGATATGCACAAAAAGGTTATGATTTTTTGTAATTTATTCAGATTCGCTTGATGATCATCTGCACTCGGGTCAAATTCATTTATTAATATCATTTCCTGAAATGTATGTTTTATTTTCATAATTATAGATAGGTATTTTCTTTTTACAGAATTGAAAAATCATATGATTTTATTATATATTAATTTATATGCATATTTTTATTTAAAAACATATATTTCAATAAATTAGTATAGGCAATAATGATTTTTTAATAACTTCTTAAATCCTCAACTCATTTTTAGAAACCTCGATAAGCAATGTAGAATATTTAACTGTATATACTATTTAATATGGATATTTTTACTCAGAGATAAGTTTACACAATTTTTTAAATTTAGATCTCACAGAAAAAATAATCAAAACAATGTGAATTTTTAAAACATGTATGGTCTGATTTACTATACATTTATAACATGTGTGGATATTATTTTTCTTAAAATATATTTTTTCTAACAGCGGATACTGGGTTACTAAGACCCTTTGCAACAAGGCTGGAAACTGATACTTTTGCATCGTTACCCAGAGGGCGTTTGTGAACCAAGTCACGGAGGCGAGTAGTTTAACCCACTTCACTCCACCACAAACCCATTTAAATGGTAGGTCACATCATTTCAGAAGAAATGACAAGAATACACGGAAGAAAAAAGAAGCAATATAGGGATTCGAAACCGTTACCAAAAGCCTCGGAGTCAGGAACGCAGATTAATAAGCAATTACCGGCCTCTTAAAAAATCGAAGAGTCAAATATAAAATACGCTGCTTTTCTTATACTTTTAAAAAATAAATTACTACGCTTATTTTCTTTTTCACTAAAATACTGCAAACAAATCAAAACATCATAAGATTTACATGTAAATAAAAGGTATGTTTTCTCAATAAAACAAAGCGCTATGACAAATTCTTTCGTAAGTTCTGACGGCATATTATCTTATAAGAGTGACTTTGTATCTTTGAATATTATGGGTTTTTTCAGATTTCAATATAATAAGTATTGTAGTAACTTACTATGAAAAAAAGATGAAATCTATTTTCGTTAGAGAAAGTTATGCATTTACAAAATTTAGATACTTCCTTTTTTCTCAATGGTATGCCTGTCATAAAGTTCATTCTCAAGGTCCATTGTCTGGTTTTGAAGCTAGAAATGTTTGATCGCTTTACACATAATTTTTTAATCTTTTCCTGTTTAAATTACGAACTGTGACAGATGAAAGTGGCATATTCTATTCTCTTTCTACTAAAATGATTGATATTAAAGGATTGTGCAAGAATATCTCTTTTACTCCTTCAAGATCATCATCACTTACCCAAAGATGTCAAAAATGCATCGTGTTCTAAATATATAAATTTTCTTGATACATAATTTTTAACTTCAAGTCACTGTTTCTCAATGGAAGATATTTTTGGTAGTTCCTGGTGATTTCTTTGCGTTTGCATTATTTATTTTATTGCAATAAATCGCTATATCATTTACGTTTTCACTTAGTTTTATTATTCTTTTCAATTTCTAATCGAATAAAATGGCGCATAAATAAATTACCAGAGCAAACACATCAAAAGCAAATTTCACTGTGTGAATATAAAATATAAGAAATAAATATACTATTAATCGCGTCTGAAGGGGGTATTACCGGAAAGTAATAAAATTAATAACATAGTCACAGATGATATTTATTAAAGGAATTAAATTTTATTTTATTTTAATTATATATATATATATATATATATATATATATATATATATATATATATATATATATATATATATATATATATATATATATATATATGTATGTATATATATATAATATATATATATATATATATATATATATATATATATATATATATATATATATATGTATGTATATATAACATATATAAATATATATATCTATATATATATATACAGAGAGACATACATATATATATATATATATATATACATACATACATATATATATATATATATATATATATATACACACACACATATTATATATGAATAAGAATACAAGAATGACGACGACAATACTAGGGTACAGATAGAGGAATATGCAGAAATATTAATATTCAATATTAAGAAATAATAGTTCACTTAAAATATTCCAAGCTAATTGTGTTCATTTCTCTTTCTGAGGTGTAAGAGTTCTTATTGTATACCAAATTCTTTGCGGTTACCATCAAATGTATTTCTTAAAGATAATATCAAAAAGTGGTTCTTTTACTACTTATAACTTTATATCATTAGAATTATTATTCAAGTAAATTTAATAGATATTTTATGAACACTGATTTGATAAATGTTCATGTCTCTTATAAGTGAATAAATATTCCATGAATAAATAAAATTAATTTGTGAGAAATTTATCTTCCGAGACATTTTGCATAATTTTCTGAAATGAATCATGCATAAAAATCTTTAGTAAATGAATACAATTTAGAGGAAACAATCACATATTTAAAATAATTTAGTAATTAAGTAACATGTATTTTATTAATGTGAATGATAATTAAATCCGTAAGATTGATTTCGTTCCTGAAGCAAATGTAGATTATTAATTATCATTAAAGATTTTATGCATTCATTGAACATCATTTAAAATTGAAAGGAAAATAATTTAAATTTTATTATACATTAAATTCAATTAATATCATTGATATTAATATTTTAACAATTTATTTGTGTCTTTTAAATAAAAATATTTACACATTTAAAATTAAGTAATAAATTCTATTTTGTTTGTTTTAATTTTTTCCTGTTATCAGAATTTTAAAAAACATTCTTCAGAGTTCTTCAAAGTAGCTCAATTCACGCATACCTATGAATTCCGCTTTTTGAATTGAATATCTATTCTCTAATGAAGAAAAAACCAAATATTATTTATTTACAACCTATATTAATAAAAGAAATGTAAGCAATAATACATTTTAATATTATTTTAATTTTAATATATTAAAGAGATAAAAATATAGTCTATATTCAAAATACAAGAAAAAGCGTATTGTTTAAAGAAAGAACACATGATTAATTTTGCGTTAAATTACATCTTTTCTTGAAAGATAATTTTAAATTTAAATGATTACTAATAAACTTCATAAATATTATAAAAGTCTGATTATTTATTATTAGTTATTTTATATAATTATTCACAATTACATACTAATAAATGGTCGAGAAGATTGAAATAATTACCTGGTTAAGTTGAACAAATAATTGTATTGGTTAAAACATAAGCGATAGTCACACAAGAGCGCGATACCTTTAAACTAATTTTCAGCCAAATGTTCTGGCCGATTTCATTATTTACCTCTTTTTTAAAAAGCAATTGGAGACATAATTGAAATTTGCTTGATTTTGATTTTTCTAAAATAATTCGTACAAGCTCAGGTTGGTATGCTATTTCCTTTTTCTACATTCGTTCCCTCCCCTTCTTTAAGAATTTTTTTATTTGATACAAAAACGAGGTTACAGAATCTACAGAAACTTGCATTACAAGTGTTCAAGCATAATCTACATATCATAAGTGCCCCAAATTTTAGGAACTCACCATTTATATTAAAATATTTGAGAAATATTTATCTTGAAAAGCAAAGAACTGCATTTAATTATATAGATTATAACCAAATGATAAACTTTAAATTAAAATTTTTTATGATTGCATAAAATGCACAAGCTGGTATTTGAAATAAGGGCGAACAGATCTACCGACCAATCCACATATCACTTTTTCTTTTTGCAGCAATATTGTATTAATCTTATGTATTTTAATCACTGACATATAGAAATGCTATCAAAGGAATTTTAAAATATTATTAATAAATTTCTATGAAAATACTGTAAAATTAATATAGCCATGAGAGATTGGAAAATAATTTTACGAATATGTTTCTAATTAAAATAAAGGCAAAATTAATACTAATTACACAAATTACTAAAGTGAGAAACCCTTTTACATCATTCTAAACTTTATTTAAACATAATTTCCAAAAGAAAACCTCGATGAAATTTCAGAAGTTTTTATTATAATGTATAAATATTCAAATAGGGAATACAAAAATACTTAATATGAAAATTACAAATGTCACACTGATTTATAGGTTTCTATTTTAAATCCTTGTATTGATACAATTACAGAAGTTAATAAGCTTGGAATTGAATTGTTAAGTATATATAAAAATATGGGTTTTATTTTTTAAATAACCAATTTTTTGATTTTTCTGTAAAAATATTTTAAGATCAATGAATGAAAATAAAAGAAAATAAACGTTAATGTTTGCGTTGACATACTTAGAAGACCAAATGTATCAATATAATAATCAGATTATTAACTAAACATCGTGCCATTTCACACTTTACCCATAACACAAAGTTAAATTTCATTCAAACTCGCACGATCCTTTAAAAGCAGAACAGAATAGTTGCATATAAAGCAACTAATTATTTTTGGATATTACATGTAATGTCATCGACAAAACTACCACACCTTAACTTTGATTTATGATTCAAGAAATAGAAATGTTGAACAAAGTAAAGAAACAATGTGAACAATCGCAATTCAGATTCTCTTGAGTTTATGATGATAAACGAGCGTGTTGATGCAGTCATCGTGTTTACTGATAAATTTCGCTTATCATAAAAAACATTCTTTTTCAAGCAAATCTACATGAATATTCCTGATAACTGATTAAATCACTTGGAATATTGAGTGATTAATTTGGTTAAATTATATGTTTGATTAAAATAATTGTTCAATATTTTTTGGGTAGTCAATAATATTTATATTTCCAATTAAAAGTGTATTTTACATTTATATTTCTAAGTTGTATGATAGAAAATATTACCCTTAGAACATAATTATATTTATAGACGTTTTGCTAAATGTAACATAGCAAATGGTGATGAAAAATGATTATTTAAATTAAACATTCTGGAGGGATTTATTTTAATTTAAAATTTAATATTAATTCATGAAATAGGAAAACAAACTATAGTGTTGAATTTCAGATTAATTTATATGTGCGTTACAAAAATCAGTGGTTTTGTGTTTAATACACATGTTTTACAACAGCATTCACTTCTAATAAATGTATGTAGAAAATCAAAATCTAAGTCATTTTATTATTAATTTTTTGGTTCAGTTACTTAAATATGCCATTCATTTAAGACATACATTATTAAATGTTGAAATATTAAGAATTCTCCCCATCAAAGTCCAAGAGTTCAGTATTTAAGATAATAAAGATCCTAATAACTTCTATTAGAGAATCATACAATTACTAAGTATGCTATTATGTAGTATTAATTGAAATTTTATCTTAAAAAGATACATTAATCAGTAAAAATTCAATGTTATTAAGATCATCATTAGCCTTGTACAAAAATGTATTTTGCTTAAAAATGAATCGTAATTAATTCTATTCAAAACCTTTTTCAGAAATAATTAATATTTATTGGAGTTGTGCTGCTGATATAAAAAATTTAATTAAATTAAGAACAATAGTTAAAAAGAGTAAATACATTTTATTAGATACGTTGAACACATTTTCTAGCTTACATATTAAATATATTATTACAAAACCTATTGTGTTCTTTTAATAGTTAGTAATTTTTATTTACACTAATTTTAAAGAACATGATCAAATTTATTTTTAAAAATTGTGATGAATTTATTCAAATTGAAATAACTATTTATTTGATAAATAAATAAATAATTAAAACTTTAAGACACAAACTTCTTATTCTTTTGTTAATAATATTTCAGATTTGTCCAGTGTTCTTTAGCAACTGCAATTAATACTTTTTTAATTAATTGGCCTAAATTATACCTTCTCATGTATAATTATATTAATATGAGTACATAAAGGGGAATATCAAATTTAATTTATTTTAGTTAATTTCTGTATGTTAAAAAATTAAAAAAAGTGATCTGAATCATAAAATAATATAAAGTACTTACTGAATTAATACATTTTAAAGATACTATTTTAAATGAAATATTTTTAAAGATATAAGATATATATATATATATATATATATATATATATATATATATATATATATATATATATATATATATATATATATATATATATATATATATATATATATATATATATATATATATATATATATATATATACTGTGATTAACTCTATAAAATGACTTAATTATAGCCATATGTTAAATTAATTTTCAGAAAATTAAAATAATAATTTTAATAATTTAAAATTCATTTAAAATAATTTTGAGATTTATGATTGTATCTGATTCCCACATGAGTTAAATTGGTCACGCAGATTTTTGATCAGTTTCTAGAGAGTTTACTTTACAGAGAACTATTTCTCTTTCTTTCTATCTTACCTCTATATACAGTGGTGACCAAAAGTAAGGACACCTCTGGAAATTTTTATATTTTTGAACTTTGTATGATTATAGAAAGCGTTACGTTTCACAAAATGCAAATTTGTATGTATCATTTTAAATAGAATTTATTACTGAATTTGATACAAAACACAAAATTCAATTATTTGCAATATAAAAAAAGTTAAACGATAATAGCTATCGATATACATTAGATAACGATATTTGCAGTGAGTTATCAGTACTTAGTAGCGTACCCTTTATTTTGGATTACAGATTCACATCGACGTTTCATTGAGCTGACAAGAGTTTTGAGCTCTTCTTTCGTTTTTACATGATACCAGGAAACAATTAAAGCCTCAATTAGTTCCTTTTTATTTGATGGGTGCCTCATTCGGACAAGAGTTTTCAAACTTGCTTCTTATACACTGCAATTACAAGTAGGAATTTTTTAAAAGTTTTAATATTTAGTCAAGAAGCAGTGACACCAAAAAAAGTAGATTAGACACCTAGAAAGAGATGTAATATTATTGTGTAACAAGAAAGTGGTCTTTCCTATGCTGAAATTGCAAGACATGTAGGTAGTTCAGTTACTACATATGGAGTCTGGAAGTTTAGTTTCCGATATCAGGAGACAAATTCAATAAAAAACAAAGAAGGAAAAGGCCGAAAAAGGTCTATTTATGACAGAAGAATAAAAAGACCATGTCTCCAAGATAGAAAAATGTCATCAGCAGCCATCAGAAGTGATCTGAATGATGCTGGTGTTTCTGTCTGTTCAAGAACAATCAGAAGGAGATTAACAGCTGTTGGACTGAGAGGTAAAATTCCACGAAAAAAGCCTTATCTTAATTTTCAGCAACCAAAAAAAGTCTACAGTGGGCAACGAAACACATTAATTGAACAGATGATCAGTGGTCACAAGTTATATGGAGTGATGAAACTAAGCTATTGTTATTCGGTAGTGATGGGCGAAAATATGTAAGACGTAGAATAGGAGAAGAACTACATCCTGACGGCATTCAAGAAACTATGAAGAACCCAGTTAGTGTTATGATTTGGTCATGCATGTCAGCAGATGGTATTGGTTACCTTCATGTCATCGATGGGACACTGAATGCCAGAAAATTCATTAAAACTATTCTAAAACCAAAACTTCTACCTTCCATCAGAGATCTCTTTCCAAAAAATGTATTTATTTTTTAGCAGGATTCTGCTCCTTACCACACGGCTAAAATATCGAAAGAGTGGTTTCGTACAAAGAGCATTAAATTGCTGTCATGGCCAGGAAACAGTCCTGACCTCAATCCTATCGAAAATTTGTGACACCGTTTAAAAAACTCTTGAACTAATGAGGTGACCATCAAATAAAAAAGAATTAATTGAGGCTATAATAGTTTCCTGGCATCATGTAATAACGAAAGAAGAACTTGGATGGAAATTTCTTGTCATCTCAATGAAACGTCGATGTGAAGCTGTAATCAAACATAAAGTGTATTCTACTAAGTACTGATAACTTACTGCAATCATCACTATCTAATATATATTGATAACTATTATTGTTTAACTTTTTTATATTGCAAATAATTGAATTTTGTGTTTTGTATTGAATTCAGTTATAAATTATCTTTAAAATGATGCATACAAGTTTGTATTTTGTGAAACGTAACGCTTTCCGTAATCATACAAAGTTCAAAAACATAAAAAAATTTAAAAGTGTCCACAATTTTGGCCACCACTGTATGTCTTTTCATTTGCCCTAATAATTTAAATATCTAATTGTTTTTGAAATGATGACTTTCAGTAGTAGCTGCAAGAGAGTTTTTCTTTGACAGGAGTAGAGGAAAGACACATTGATTGTCAAATATAACTGAGCAATGTCAGCCAAATATCAAGAGATAGGTCTGCTTAATGTTCATTCAGTAAGAAAATTAAGAGTGTGTTTTAACTGATACGAAACAGAATATTTATTATTTGGAAAAGGCCAAAGCTGCTTTCATACACGATAATATTAGTGTTCGTCATGTAGCAAATGAAAACTGAGCATCCTCTCATCTGTTAAAAAATTTATGTACACTATTTACTGCTATTATTCTTAAAAGCGAAGAAATATGCTTTCACATCCGAGACACACTACCATAAATTTCTTTAATATGTTCTATTTCTTGCTCGTTTTTGGGTTTATTTAAAAATGTTTTATTGACCTCTGAACAGAGAGATCTCTCTTACGTTTTGGCGGTTCTGTGAATAATCAAAAGCGCTGAATTATAGAACCAGAAAGTCTTCAATTAATCTGACTGATTTGCTTGCAATGTCTGAAATTAATTGCGTATTTTGATTTTATGGTATCATTTACTCCTGATTCATATTTTTAGTGATTTAAAAGATTGAGGTCTACTAACATATTTAGTGAACAAAAAGGGTTATCCAAAATGATTACAAAATAAAATTGTGTTTCATCCACCAGCAAACCATGCCCTTTCACCCAAAATTTTTATGTAAGATGGAGATTCTCTACTCACACATTACTTTCGTATTAAATATTCCCTCAAACATCTCTTGACTGAAAAATGTGTTATCGCTGCCACCTTATGATCTATAGTGTATTTACAGATTTCCAGACCTAAATTTAATTGATTTTTTGTTTGTGGGCATATTTAAAACATTTTTTGTTGTAATAATCCAAGAACTTTTTCTGACCTAAAGAGGACTGAAGTTATCGACATATGCGTATCATTCTCAAGAATATCTTAATGTCAATTGTGGAACATATTATTTTATAATTCCAGACGATGAAACTGAAAGTCAACGTGCTTAACATTTTTTTTACAAATACATTTTTAATCTATTGTAAATGAAATGGAAATTTTAATCAGTTCAATATGTTTGTATGAATTTGCATGACACTTATAGCTATAAATATATTTGTAGGAAATTTTAAAATAGAATTTAATTACGGTTATTCTGGTTACTTTCCTCTGTGTGCTAATGAAAATAGAATGACGTTTTGAATATGAAGCAAGAATCTACTTGTTTAATTTTTAATGACAGGAGATAATTAAGGAATAATTACTTAATTATTTTGTGACATTAAATTATAAAAATAATTAGCATTTATTCATGAGTTGAACTTAAAAAAAATGTTTTAAATGCTAATAATACTCATGAACTGTATTTTTTATGAAGTGTTTAATAAAACTAAAAATAATTTCTAGTTTCTTATTAATTAAAGTAATTTATATTTTAAAATATACACTTTTTAATTCTGACATCATTTTTTTACCTGAAAGATTTTTGAATAAAGTTATTTTATGCTTAAGTGATTTTTACTTCCCAAATGTTTCTTTCAAATAAGCTTATAAATTCTGTAACACCTTTAATAAAGATGCAGTTATTTTTTGCTTCATTTATTCTTCAATGAACTGACTTTGTTACTTTATCCGAAGAAGTGAAAACTACCTTCACAATTTGACAAATAAATATATTCTTATTTTGCCTCTTTTAATAATTCACAAATTTTAAAAAATATCTTTTTTTCTAAGAATATTTGTTCCATTTACATTATATATGTTTTACTTAAAATATATACGTTAAGTAACATTTAATTTTAGAATGAATAGATTATGATTTTTATACAAAATTATTTTTAAAAATTAATTATTCTGCTACTAAAACCCTAATTTTGGACAATCATTATTAGTTTCCTATAATTTTATTATAAGTTTATATTTTATAATTCTTAGGAATTGTATGATGATAATTTTCTATAATATAATTTCCTAAATGTTAAAAGTGGATTGTATATCATAAATCTATCATTTCCTTTGTTCAGTCTTCAAATATGTATAATGAATAACAACTGTTACATTTACTGCTATGATTTTAAGTATTTCAAAAAAGTAAATTTGTAAATGTTGCATTAATTTTTATTATTGCATTTCTAAAATGAGTCCCAAAAATATAAATATCACAGAAATAATTCAACGAATACTTGACGGATAGTTAATGTTTTAAAATAATGGGAATAAATTAAAATTGAAAAGCAATATTTTTGTAGATTAATGGTTTTAGAATATGTTTATAGTTTCATCTCGATTATTCAGTTTATGTTTAAATAATTATATTATAAGTTGTCTTTTTCTTTAAATTGGTATGTTTTTTCCAAATTAAATTCTAGAATATAAAATGTATCTAAAATTAATTTATAAAAATTACTTTTTTTTCGAATATAAGTTCTTATAACCTTAATGAATTAAATTATTTTTCTGAACATACTTTAAATTATTTATATATTCACATATAAATTAAATAATGATAATAAAACTAACATTTTAATAAATTGGCTTATTCACAATGTGCATTCTGTTCAAATTTTAATATAATGAAAATATACAGAACAGAACCAAATATAAATTGCAATTTTAATAATAATATAAATTTTTCCCCACTAAAAAATGTATCCTTATACATAAGTTCTTTATAAATTCGAAGCCCTTCAGTTTCATATTTATTAGCTTTTGCATCTGGAAATCACTTTGTGCGTAGCTTTTGAAATTGTATTCACCTTACAAATTCTGTGCTCATAATATATTCATTATGATGATAAGAGAATGAATTTACCATTACGAGTGTTCCCAGGTAATGAAAGGTGACCGCAAACTATATGTTTCGGAACCATTTTTAGTGTGTTCTCTATACATAGTTATTCAAATACCTGATAATAGTTTACCCAAAAATTTTGCATAACTATTTATAGAAGTGTAAAAGACTAAAGTTTTACCGAATTGGCTTTGAAGTTATATTTACAGTAGTTTAATTTCCAATAAGAATGATATTATAAGGCAACAAAGATATTATGCCAATTAACTCAAAGATGTATATTTTCCCACTAGATTTCTATAAATATAAATGAAATGTCTCATTAAATTCTTAGTCTTAAGTGTAAACTTCTTTATATATACTTTCATAAACATTAATAATATCAAAAAACTGTTTAATAAAAATTATATGGCAAATAATTAAGAAAATGGAACTTATTACGATAGAATAAGTTTTGAAATTTAATTAATATTATATTCAGTTAAAGAGATGAAAAATTATTACGTTACTATGGTAAATTATCACAAAATCTTAATATTTTATATTTCAAATATTTGCTTCATAACAGGATGATGAAAATTGGTATGAAAATAAAAATATTACTAATCAGTTTCACAGTTAAAGTAATTACCATTTTGATTCTATTACAAAATTTTTAATTTTATATTGAAAAAAGCATAAATAATTAAATATTGTATAACTTAGATAAAAATTTTTAGAAAAAGAATAAAATTAGGGATGCAAATTGAAAAAAAAATATTTCTTTGGGTTGAGAAATTTTTTATTGTCAATTTGAGCATATTTCTTATAGATAATTAATATTTATTGTTTCTACATAGTTATTTATCTTAGGTTAGTATACATAAAAATTTAAATTTTGAAAAGAAGCAAAAATTGCATTAAATTTTACTTTATAATATAATTTAATAAATGTTAATCTTTTTTTTTTAAATATCCAGAGTCAGGAAAAAAGTGTCAATTTTTTCGCTACCAATTAAAATTAATTTGTGTATTAATTTCTGATGTCAAATATGTTAAAACTTTAAATATTTTTTATAAATTTTTTGACAATATTGAATATTTATTTGACAGAAATTATTTTTATTTGATTGATACCGTTCAGTAATATGCATCATTATGAACTTTTAGACTGAAGGGCGGTTATTTTTTAAAAAGAAAGCTTTGCTTACAAAACTGTAATTGTTTTACAGTTTCTCTGTTTACTTGCTGCTTTTAATTTATATCTTAATACAGTTCTGATGCAAAAATAAAATTTTTGTCTCCATGTACCATCTGAAAATGGAGTGCATGAAATATGTTAGGAAATTTCTGGAACATACTCTCGCTCCGACACTCTTCCCCTATGCCTCTTGAATCACTTACAACCACACTTAAAGAAATCAAAAGTTACTATTACTTTTGATTACTATTACTTTTGATTTTACGCGTTTCGTCTGTTAAGTGTTTGATCATCACAGGAAGTTTCACATGTTAAAAAACATTTTATTAAATTTAGGTAATTATTCAAATTACCTTCTAGATCTTCATTTATATAAAATTCAAATAAACGTCATTGACAATATATTGTCAAGTACATACGAGGGTCACTCTGAAATTTTTGAGATACAACTAGATTTTTAAAGTTATACTTACAAAATTCTAGATGTGTTCAAAGTAGTCTCCTCCAGCATCAATGCATTTTTATAGATGAATTTTCCACACATTAAATCCTCAAGCCATTCATTTCTTGGAATAGATGAAAAAAAGGCATTTATAGCCACATCAATCTCTTCTTCTGAATTGAAACAACGTCCACGTAAGTTCTTTTTTAGATTAAAGAATAACCAAAGGTCGCACATAGCTAGATCAGGTGAATACGGCGGATTGTTGAACACTTTAATTTGTTTTTGATTAAGAAATTCAACTGTTAATCCGGCTGTATGTGAAGATGCATTGTCATTGTGAAGCATTAGTCCCCTAAAATTCAGTTCTTGTAGAATTTCTGGAAGACATTTAGTGGTATACCAGTTTGCTGTTACTATCTTCTGTCCTTTAAACGTGATGGCTTTGACCAATGCAGTACTTCTGAAAAAAACGATATACATCGCTTTTTTCAGTGCGCGTTTTGTTTTTTCACCATTGTCGGCGTGGGATCCTCTTCAAAGACCCATAATTTGCTTTCTTGCCGTATTGGAACGTCAAAAAACGGTATGTACATTTCATCACCTATTGCAATTTTAGAAATGATGCGGCGGCCACCATCATTTAGCAATTTAAGAGTTTCTTTACTGATTCTGACACGCTCCTCTTTTTGGTGCTCAGTTAGATTATGGGGAACCCAACGGCAAACTACTTTTTTCATATGTAATTCTTAATGAATGATTTTGTGTATGGCTGCGGATCCAATGTTAAGCTCCTTCTGTATCATTTGATAGGTACAGCGATTATCATCCATTAACATTTTTCGTATGGTAGACACATTATCCGGAATTACTGCCGACTGTGGCCTTCCTGTGTATTCTTTATCCTGAAAAAAATTGCGACCTTTTCTATATTCTCTAAACTATCTGAACACAGTAGCAGGACCTGAAGATTCATCACCAAATGCTAATTGCATCCGTTGATCGCATTCTTCTTGATTTAATCCTGCTTTAAAATCATAGAAAATCATAGCGCAAAAATGTTCTCGCGTCAACTCCATTTTCTCTTATGTTTAAATTTTATTCTATGCTAAACAATTTGAAGTAAGTCATTAAAAAATCGTCTTCTGAGTTAAAATATTTTGTATTTTAAAATTAAGCCGTTATTTTTATTTATTAAATTCTCCTCTGCGCGTATCTCAAAAATTTCAGAGTAACCCTCGTATATTCATTCTTTTGAATACATTATAGTGAAATATGTGATAAATAATCGAATTTATCGGGAATTTCAGAGCAATATTTAGCTGAGCTTTTCCCATTATATATATTTGCTTTCCATTACTAAGTTTAATTTTTAATACTTAAAAAAATGATACTAAATTTTCTTTAAAGCATGATGGGGCTGCAGTTCATGATAATTTTTATCAGTCTTCTCATTTATCTCCTCACGATCTCAACACAATATTATTTCTTCTTTTGATTTTATTCTGTCACAACCCTGTAGCGCGACAGCTCATTCGGGCCAAGGCTCACTTTGTCAGTCTGTGTTTTCTGACCGAGAGGCCTTAGTGTGTGAAGCATAAGTCCCGTTTCGGCGGTCAACCTAACACGTAACTTCAAGTGTTTAGTTTCCAAGCATGCTTAGTACTCACTTTAACGACCCACTGAAGGAATGAAAGGCTGAGTCAACATTGTGTAGTCTGAGGATCGAACACCAGACCGGTTTCTCGGGAGAGGCACGCTACCATTGTGTCACTGGGCTTCTTTTTGTAAAGTTGCTTATGCCAAAACGAAGATGTTTCGTGAGTTTAAACGCTTGAAGGAAGTATGCATGTTGTTTTCTCACGTCTTTTTTGAAACTGTCATCTGTGCATTATCGCTAAGATAGAGAAAAATAAAGTATGCAAGACATGAATTTTTTTCTTTTATACATATTCGGAAAGTGATACCTTTTTTTTAAAAAAAACAAACTGATATTGAATATGTTTTTAAATTTTTGAAAAAGGCTGTTTTTGCCAACTTTAGTGAACATATTTTCGCTTTTCATAATATTCCACTGGTGTAAAAGCAATGGAATGCAGAATATATCTCGATTCTAGTACTGAAAAGCTTCGTTACTAAAGGGAATTTCAAACATTTCTAATCTCATTAAATTTTCTTTTAGTTTATTAATACATGAATCTTTATTTCGTATTGTAAATTGACCGAAAAGAATCAACAGCTATTTCTTCATTTCAAAATTTTTGGCAGTCAGTTTATTGGCCTACTTAAAGAATGAATGGTTGAGTCGACTTTTCCCAGTCTGAGGTTGAATCTCTGACCTGTGCTTTCGGAGCTCTATACGCTACCACTGAGCCATCGGAGTTCCTTTATTATGTTAAGGTATGTAAAGAATAATCAAATTTATTTGGAATTTCAAAATAATTATTTAGCTAAAAATATTTGTCTTTCTTCAGTTAATTGAGATTTTGATAAAATTTCTCTCAAACATCTATAAAAAAAAGCCAAAGACAGCTATACTCCTAAAATTTTTTTTATCTTGGTTGATTTTTCCCCTTATCTTTTTATGGTCTAAAACTTTAAACATTCATTTGGTCTCAGGACTCTCAGCTGATGTGATGTGGAAGTCTAATGAATGATTATCTTTTCAGTGTTCTGATTTTCTTTCTCCTCTTCACATATTGAACAATATTAGCAGCAGTAGTATATTAGTAATCGATATCCTATTTATTGGCAGTTAGTTGAAAAAAATGGGAATTGATATTTGTTTTGCTTATTAGCGTGCTCATTATGAACCGACAATCGATATGAAATGAAAATTAAAATAATTATGATTAACCCGCGAGCGCGCGCCTCGGGCCTCAGAGGCCCGAGCGCTTAAAAAAAATTCTGCAGAAAATCAGTTTTTCAGCGTAGAAACTCAAATTCCCCAGTAGCTGCGTCCAAGGTCATTTGCCACCTGCCCCTAGTCATTCTAGGAATTTCACCCCTCTTGTTTCTTGGAAAATGGAACACCTGCTGTCAGAAACAGCTGCGCGGGCCTCGAAAGCCCGATGCGCGCGTTCGCATAGCTATTTTTGTAAGCAGTGGAGACGGTCGCAATAATGTCTCGATACTTGAGTTACAAGAGGAATGCGAAAAATTGAAAAAATTATTAGCTGAAGTTTCAACAGATGAAGAATCTCTTAATGAGGAAGATGAAGAAATTGTTGATGAAGAATTAATTAGTGATCATCAATCGAATTCAGAAGAGGAGCTAGATTCAGACAGTGAAGTGTACGTTTGTGAATCCACCGATGATTACGTTGGGAAAGACGGTAAAACGATATGGCATAAAAAGGAGCCAAGAAAAAATGTGAGAACTCCTGCTCACAATATCATTTCAAAATTGCCTGGAAATATTGGCGAAACAAAAAATGTATCCTCGCCAATAAATTCTTGGACATTTCGGATTGATGAAAGTATGATATCAATTATTGTCGAGTGCACGAATATTTATATTCGATCAATTGCATATAAATTTGGAAGAGAAAGAGACGCCCATCCTACAAAAATTTCTGAAATAAAGGCATTTATAGGACTTCTCTATTTTGGTGGACTGCACAAATCTTCCCATGTAAATGTAAAGGACCTCTGGGCTACTGATGGAACAGGAATTGACATTTTCCACCGTACTATGTGATATAAACGTTTTTTATTTCTGATGAGGTGTGTCAGATTTGATGATATAAAGAGATCGTTCTTCTAGAAGAAGTGGATAAACTTGCTCCCCATCAGAAATATTTTTGAAATGTTCGTCGCAAATTGTCAAAAAGTTCAAACTCTTGGGGAATATGTGACAATCGACGAGAAATTAGAACCGTTCAGAGGAAGGTGTTCATTTCGACAGTACATGCCAAATAAACCAGCCAAGTATGGAATAAAAATTTTTGCCTTGGTAGATGCGAGAACATTTTATACATGTTACCTAGAGATTTATGCAGGAACTCAACCAGCAGGACCATATAACGTTGAAAATGGCCCAGATAAAATTGTAAAAAGATTACTAGAGCCTATTGTCAATTCAGGACGCAACCTAACTGTTGACAATTAGTACACAAGTTATGATTTAGCTAAAGACCTCTTGAAGAAAAAATTACACTTGTGGGAACAGTCCGAAAAAAAATAAAGAAAGCTTCCAAAGGAATTCATTTCTGGAAAAAACGAGAAAAATATTCAACATTATTTGGATTCCAAAAACATTTAACATTGGTTTCTTACGTACCGAAAAAAACAAATGTGCTGTTCTTTTATCCTCAATGCATTATGGTGGTGCAATTGACGCTTCTACAGGAGAAGCAAAGAAACCAGAGATTATAACATTTTATAACCTTACAAAGGGCGCAGTTGATGTAGTGGATGAAATGTCAGCTACATATTCTACTGCCAGGATAAGTAAAAGATGGCCTATGGTCATATTTTTCTGTATGCTGAACCAGAGATTATAACATTTTTTTCTACTGTAAATTCTCGTATCATATTACTGTCATCAAATACGCCACCCGTTCAGTGTAAGAAAGAAGTTTATTTATAAAAGATCTTTCTTTAGAATTATTGAAGGACCACCTTCAAGAAAGAAGTATGCAGGCTATTCTTCCCCGTCAATTGCATGACCAATTGAATTGTAATCGCAGTGAAAACTGTGATACTCCCCCACAAAAAAAGCAAAAAATTTCTAGAAAAAGATGCCATGTATGTCCCAGTACAAATTACAGAAAATCCCAAATGTGTTGTACCGCGTGTAAAAAAAATGTATGCGGGGAACATAGCAGCGTTGTTTGCTGCAAATGTCTATAAAATGTAAGTTTTATTTTAATTTACTAAAGTAGAAATAATTTTTAATAATAAATACTAGTAATAATTTATGTCTCATGTATGTTTTGTAGTTTTAAGTTTTAAAGAGAAAAGAACCTTTAAACTATTTTAAATATTTTGTACTTAAACTAGTTGTAATTGCGTAATTTGAAAGTGGTATTTATCTGAAAAACATTATTTTATATTTTCAGTAGTATGCTTTTGTGAAACTTAGATTTTCGGTAGCGTAAATGTAAATTTATTTTGCATTTTTCTCACGAAAAACGTTTCCGGGCCTGCGAAGCCCGATGCGCGTCTTCGAGTCACAACAGAAGCGCGCGTCGTCGCGGGTTAAAAATATGAGCTATGAAATTTTTATAAAAGTATTAGTACAGTGAAATACGGCACTTTAATCATAAAAAAAAAAAAAATTATTTTGAGTAGGTAAAAGTCTTCAGTGTATTTTTTATGCGCAGAACTAATTTATTGTAATTTTCTGTTGTTATCTTTTCTTTTTTAATTTCTTTCTATATTTTTATTAATATCTTTTACTTTAAATACGAGATTCTCCTGCCTCTATAAGCGGATTCAGGGCATCATTTTCCAAACACATTTGCTTTCTCTTTCGCTCGTGTGGTTGTGTTTTCAATTTTCTTTTATTTTTTCGAAAAGATATTATTGTTTATTATACAAAAATCAATCATAAAATTTCCTTTGAAATCATAGATCACTAATAAAATATATTAATAATCAACAAACTAACTAGTATTAAGACATCACATTTAACTTTATAAAAAGCTGTTAAAATAAACCATTTATAGTTTAAAATCGTTACACAGTTTTAACCTTGCAATTTAAATTACTTTCAAAATTTAGGGAACATACATGCATTGCAGCTGTTTACCAAAATTAGTTTTTTTATTCTAATAGTGACATCATCACATCTCAGATTGTTTCAGTCCATATTTTAGCCATGTGGTCAGATTCTTGCATACTTACCTTTTAAATAATCTTTTATTCACCTATGAAAGTAAAAAATAGCAACCTTACAGAATACATAAAAGTAATAAAAATATTTTGAATTTTAATTTCAATGTTTGATGATTTTATATTCAAATAAAAAATGTTAAGTAATTTAAAATGCCAGTTTATACAAAATATTTTTTATTTTTACATCGGGTGGTTTTCGTCGTGCCTGTGGGCTAAAATCACCCTAGCATATGAGAAAGACGAAGAGAAAAACACTGGCGCTTAGCAAATTCTGTATACTAAGAGAAGAATTTCATGTTCCCTCCTCCAGCATTTCTGTCTATTAAGATGAGTGTTAGATGATTTTAAGATTATCCCCTACTTTAAATAAGGCACTGCTTATCAAGCTGTCTGTCTGACAGCATTATAATATCAAAAGAAATTGCTATAATTTATTAATAAGTGCTAAAAATGCTGCAAATTATTTATTCAAATAGAACTCAATGCTAGCAAAGTCAACAATATTAATCATATTTATATCTGTATCTCATATCTGAAATTGATATCTGCAATTATTTACGCAATAGTTGCCAAAATCATGCAATTTCTATCATCAAGATGAACTAATATAGGAAAAATTATATATAGTTAATACATTACCGTTTTATTGATTCTTTATATCTTCACAATTATCTGTTACTTTACACAGAATGTTTCTGTTAGATGTACTGAGAACAAATGGATTAATTCAAAGTTACTGCATAAGTAGCAGGCAGATAGTTTAAGAGCATCCTTTGATTACATGGCAAAATCCAAATTATAAAATATCTCCATTTTTGTGATTAGGTAATAATTAAAATGATTTTTATACGATGGTTCAGTAAAAAAATTCTGTAAATCAAATTATACTAAATAATATATTATGTAATTTGATGCTGTACAGAGATTACGAGAATTTTGACTTATCTTTAATCACACACACACACACACACACACACACACACACACACACACACACACACACACACACACCCACACACACACACACACACACACACACACACACACACACACACACACACACACACGCACGTACACGCACACGCACACGCACGTACACGCGCACACGCAATACGCACGGCCACGCACACGCACACGCACGCACACGCGCACACGCACGCAGCATTACGCGCACACTCACCTACACGCACACGCACGCACACGCACTCACACGCACGTACACGCACTCGCACACGCACGCACACGCACGTACACGCACACGCACACGCACGTACACGCACACGCACACGCACACACACGCACGCACACGTACACGCACACGCACACGCACACGCACGTACACGCACACGCACACGCACGGACACGCACACGCACACGCACGAACACGCACACGCACACGCACGAACACGCACACGCACACGCACGTACACGCACACGCACAAGCACGCCCACGCACACGCACACGCACGCACACGCACACGCACGTACACGCACACGCACGTACACGCACACGCACACGCACGCACATCGCACGCACATCACACGCACACGCACGTACACGCACACGCACACGCACGCCATGACGCGCACACGCACACACGCACGTACACGCACACGCACACGCACGTACACGCACACGCACACGCACGTACACGCACACGCACACACACACATATATTATAAGAAATTAGAATTTTTGTAAAATATAAGATATATTATCAATGTCACCATAAAAAAATACTGTTTTTGCTAAATTGCATTTGTAAATTATTTAATCTTACCACTAAAAAAAGAAAATGATTTTTAAAACCTTTTACTATCTTCTAAGAACTAAGATTAATTACAAATATTATGTTTGCTCTAAACACTATATACATATAATCCGCAATTAATTAAATACCCATTTTCCAGTTCCATGCAGAATGTAGACCTTAACTAATAACAATTAACAATTTTAACAATTTATACTTCAACAACAACCTTATTGGTAACTATTAATAAGTATTACCGAATTACCGAGTTCAACCAATTCTTAATTTCGATCATTTTAATGCAAAATTTATATATATATGTATATATATATATATATATACATATATATAGTTGTAAAAGTATGAATATAAGGATTTAAAACATTTTCTGCAGAGTTTTCAATAATAAAATAATAAAAGAAGGATGTCGTATAGATGAAAGGAAAAAAATTTCCTACTGTGAGGTGGAAAAATTATGTATTTTCTTACATATATTCATACTTGCAATCTTTTCCTTAGGAAAAAAATAATCACATGAGTTCTTATCTGGGTTGGAAAAATGTCATACATCACTTTCACTGACATATTCATGTCAATCTGGAGAATTAACTACCCGTATCTTTCCTAACCAACACATGACGCACAAAGTATGCATATTGTATAATTCTCTTCTTTATTCATCGGGTTTGAGCTAGATTTGGTATATATGCATATTTTTTCAGTTTCGAAGTAATGACAGGACTAAAAATCGCAACTGGATCATAAAAATTCAAAAGAAGAAATGTAATTTCCCATTCCAATGCATTTGATAGCTTTGAGTAATTTTTCTATAATATTTTGAAAAATTAATTGCTTTTATCAAAAGTTTTTCATTTGTGAAAGACGAATTTTACATGGAAGAGAAAAACTGTAATGTGTACATTGTTATATATCTGGTTGATTTAACATTCAATTTTAAATATTTCTTATTAACTTTTCTTATGAGCTAGAATTATTGTAAACATCTTTTCTGAAAATGTATCTTCTAATTAGTAAAATCCATGCAAATTTAGAAAGTTTACATCTTTTTTTAAGTTAAAGGGTTCGGTTTTCAAAGTGTTAAATTCTGATAGCCCCATTAAATAATAAACTTTTATTATTAAATAAATATGATAAATAACATTAAATCACACGAAAGTCAAGAATTTTTAAACATAAAATAATTGCTCCTTTTGATATATTTCATATTTCTTATTATTAATATCTGGTTAAGATATTAATGTAATTTTATACAAAAAATATTTATTTATTTAAAAAGTAAAAGACGTTAAAATTTCCTAACTTTTATGGATTTATGTCTTATTTATAAAATAAACAAACACATAAGCCTGTGGAAATAAAAATTTCAAGAACCATATTATACGTGGAATACAATACACTTTGGCTTTTTGAGTTGAACCGAAAATTCTATAAATGACACGTTATTCTGATATTTGTCTAGCGTATATACTAGATCTGAAAATAATGTATAAGAAATCACTTCAGTACAGTAAATAAACATAAGTACAAATACAGAGATTGTAATTTAGCCATACTAATAATGTTTAATTAAAAATACTGATGAAATTTTACACATTAAAAACGTAGTGTCATATCTAGTAATATGAGGTAAAATAGCCAGAGAAAGCACCAACATTGATTCACAATTCTAAATAAATATTTAACATTTGTTTTAAATCAGATAAATCATGATATGCTCAAAAAAGAAATTTTATCATGATAAATTCGTAATAAGTAAAATAATTTCCTTTTGAGGATGGCCTTTTAGGTTAATGTAAGGATACATTGAAGTACTTGTGTTGTTGGAAGATTATTCATCAAAGAAATCAAGTTTTTGGTTAGATATAATTGATTATGAATAATTCAAAAAGTTTGTAATGAATTCAAGAACTTAGAATTACTAAAGTAGAAAGAAATCATCAAACAGGCCGCACATTGAGATGAGAGCAGACAATCTACACATCGCGCCCTGCACACTAGTTCTCATTGTATTACGCATGCACATTGGAGCAGCATTTACGGTGTACGCTTAAGCGTAATTTGAGGAACAGATGTCTGCCGCTTGTGACTTGTGCCATTTTTAATGCTTGTCGCTTCACTATCTACGAAAAGCATGAGTTTTTCATCGTCACAAATGAGAGATGATCCTGAATTTAACACCAGCTTCATTAATGCAGTACAGAAATTTCCAGCGTTGTATGATATTTTCAGAGAGGATTATTCACATCGGAATAAAAAGGCCTAGATGGAAATATCCATGGAAATGAAATATCCAAAAAAGTTTTTTACTCTATATTTTCATATGATTTGTAGTTTTCTTATAGAATTCATATTATGAATAGAAATAAAATTTATAGTAAATTTGTTTACAGTACACATTACATGGTAAAAAATTTTCACACTAATTTTTACCATGAACTATGTATGTTAATATCGCCACATATATCAGATGTACTATTTGAATTATTCAGTTATTCAATTCTTACTATTAGTTTACATTAAAGTTTTCAATCCCTAATAAAATACTTTTATTCAAGTTCAAATCAAATCAATACTTTTATTCAAATCAAGTTCAAATACATTTTTTTTAAACTTTTAGTGGATGATACTTGGTGTTAATATAGATTTTTCAAATATTAATTACTTAATTTTAGTTTTATATGGGAAAAAAAAAGTTCCCTTTTACATAAAAAAACTTAGCAGGATATGAAATTAGGGAAAAAATCAGTTATTAATTACTGCTTGAGCAACTATATTTTAATGAAAGCTGTAGCAAATTATCATTTGTAACATAACAAAATTCAGTATACGTAAGGGCATGGACTATTTTCATCAAAAAATATGTAATTAAATATTGCAAATTTTAATTATTTTTCAAAATAAAAAAAAATTGTTTAATTGAAATTATTAACCATAAATTTAAAAGTTGGTTGCACTAACTTAAAAAGCATAAAATGCCAGTGCAGTCTAGGTTAAGTCATTAACCTGAACATTTTGTAACATATATTTTGTAGAAATATTTCACAAGATGAATCATGCATATCCAAATATATTTTGCTACTTAATATTGTGATTTATATGAATAGTAATAATTTAGTAAGTAACTAAAATAAAACTTCTCTTTGTTGACCTAAATAGTATAATTGATTTAAAAAATTTTTTTATTTGTTTTAAATTAAATTACTCTAATAATTTTTTATTAATTTCCAACAATGTACTTTATTGTTAATTATTTTTACTTCTGCATTAATCAATATTGAACTATTTTATTTTAATACATAAATATGTATTAATTTACACTTATGTAATATATCAAATGATTTACTAGTATTTATAGTAACACATTTAAAATAACTTTGTAATAAGGTACTTCTTGTCATTTTTTTGTATATGAATTGAAGAAAAGCTGGAAAAACATCCGGCGTGCATCATTAAGAAACAATAAGAAACTACCAAGTGGCTCTGAGGCTGTAATTGAAAGACCATATTATTTGGCAAGTCACTTGCAATTTTTTGCTCCATACATGAAGTCCCGAAAGTAAGTATAATCTCATTATTATTTTATTTTGTCCATTGTATTAGGTAGTTGCTTATATTTTTACAGCATTAAATTATACCATGTACAGCAAATATGTATTGTTCACTATAAAGAGGAAATTTTTACTCCTTTAAAAACGAATGTTCTCTAATTATTATTTAATACATATAATTTTGTTTAGCATTTAAAAAAAAAATAATATGTCCCGATAAAAAAAATTATCAGTCCATTCACAGTGAAAGTATTTCAAAGAATGTTATTTTCTTTTCATTATATATATATTAATATCTAAATATATATATATATATATATATATATATATATATATATATATATATATATATATATATATATATATATATATATATTAATATCTAAATATATATATATATATATATATATATATATATATATATATAATATAAGGTACATATTAAACATAGTTGAAGTTATATTTTTACATGAAACTATAAATGTATTACCTCCTTAGCAAATTCATTTATATTTTTAAAAGAAAATTCAGATTTCTGTATTTAACTTTATGGTTCTTCTTCTTCTTAGAGTTGGGTTTGTATGTCATTAGGCACCTTTGTTTTTATCAGCATTTTGTACTGTTAATTCCAAACCCAATGTTTCCCAGTTCCAGTTGCTGGGGTCACCCACTTTATTAATAAAGTCGAAAACCCTTTAATGGAGTCTAGGCGTAACTTTCTAGTATGGATGATGCCTAAAGAAGTTAATCTAGGGAGGGCAAAGGCTTCGCATTCGTAAATGATATGCTTGACCGTTTCCTCTTGCATATGACATTTCCTGCAGATAGGATCTTGCTGAAACAGTCCCATTTTATGGAGGTATTTTCTAAAATAATATTGCCCAGTTATGAAGCCTATGATTAAACGTATCTTCTGCCTAGAGCATCTTAGATTAATAAATTTATGGTTAGAATAATGAGAAAACCAGCATAAATTTAATGTTTTGTTAATTTTAGTAATAAACGGAAAGAATGTGCCATTTGTTACTAAAATACAATGGGTATCATACAGTAAAAGGTAGTTTTGTTTTGAGACAACAATTCTACATGTTAAGTTTTGTAAGTTTCCTATTGAGATAATTTTATTCTTTCTAATGCGAGACATGACAAATTTTGTACTTATATAAATATTATATTTATATCATTTTGTAATAAAGTATTTTCTTCGATATTTTTCCTTTTCCAAACCTTTTAACATTTATCAAATAAAAATTCAATGACGTGAAGTTATTTGCAGATTAATATCAAAATAACTATTATTTTTTAGAAGCTATTTTAAAAATTCAGTATATTTTTATTTGTATTTAATTCTACAAACATAAAATTTGCAAACTTTTATTTCCTCTTTTATTGTAAATAATAAGAAATATTTTGAATTATATTTCCTATATATATATATATATATATATATATATATATATATATATATATATATATATATATATATATATATATATATATATATATATATATATATATATGGCAAAACACAATAAGTGATTCACTATTTTTTCAGACTAACTTCGAATTTTGATTCCCCAGAGTTGGACTGTGTTAATGAGTACTGGGATATTTCTGTGGAGGAGGATATTCAGTCTGATGTCCCAGAGCAAGGAGATTCAAATGTGACCATGAATCTCACTAATTCGCAATATTCACAGCTTTTTCCTGGGGGTATTACACTGCCAGAGGTAACTCCTCAAAATAAAATCAGTGCACAGCTCAAAAAGAAAAGTGATTTGACAGAGATTGCTGAAAATTATTTTACGGCAAAATCCACCAATCACCTCTACAGATGAGATGGAAGAGTTTTGTGCCAGTTTGGCCCCTTTAATTAGAAATTTTCCCATACCAAAACAAAGGCAATATAATTAAAATTATTACTCCTTTAAAAACGAATGTTCTCTAATTATTATTTAATACATATAATTTTGTTTAGCATTTTAAAAAAAAAATAATATGTCCCGATAAAAAAAATTATCAGTCCATTCACAGTGAAAGTATTTCAAAGAATGTTATTTTCTTTTCATTATATATATATTAATATCTAAATATATATATATATATATATATATATATATATATATATATATATATATATATATATATATATATATATATATATATATATATATATATATATATATATATATAAATAAGGTACATATTAAACATAGTTGAAGTTATATTTTTACATGAAACTATAAATGTATTACCTCCTTAGCAAATTCATTTATATTTTTAAAAGAAAATTCAGATTTCTGTAGTTAACTTTATGGTTCTTCTCCTTCTTAGAGTTGGGTTTGTATGTCATTAGGCACCTTTGTTTTTATCAGCATTTTGTACTGTTAACTCCAAACCCAATGTTTCCCAGTTCCAGTTGCTGGGGTCACCCACTTTATTAATAAAGTCGAAAACCCTTTAATGGAGTCTAGGCGTAATTTTCTAGTATGGATGATGCCTAAAGAAGTTAATCTAGGGAGGGCAAAGGCTTCGCATTCGTAAATGATATGCTTGACCGTTTCCTCTTGCATATGACATTTCCAGCAGATAGGATCTTGCTGAAACAGTCCCATTTTATGGAGGTATTTTCTAAAATAATATTGCCCAGTTATGTTGTTGGAGTTGTATAATGAATAAAATATTTTATAACTATATTGTATCTTTACTTTAAAATCAACTTAAACAAGTCATATACAATAGTAAAAAGTTATATACTTAGTAACTATTGCCTTAGAATTATTTAAAGTTTCTTTATGTCTAAATTAATTTACATATAGTTAAACTTTTGTGTTATTATAGATAAAAAATTTAATATTGTGTATCATAACAGCAATGCACTTACACAAATTCTTATTTATAAGTTAAGACATAAGGAATATTAAAATTACAAAGAATATCATTTTAAGAGCTTTCAAAATTTTTGTGTGATATAATATTAAAAAAATCAATTTACTCTTAAATTTAAGTACAACGTATCTCAGGAATAAGCTTGAAATACAAATATTAGATCTATAATAATTTTAGTACTATAAGCATAATCATTTAGGTAACACTTTGTTATAGAACTAAGTTAACGTGGAATCAAAAGATTACCAACATAAAATTATAATAAAGAAATAATAAATTTAGTAAATAAATACAGTATTATATTTTGAAGAACTTGCTTTATTTTCTTAATAAATTTCTTAATAATTTTAGTAGTATATGCATAACTATTTATGTGACACTCTGTAATAGAACTAAATTAAAATGGAATTAAATGATTAACAACAGAAAATTATAATAAAGAATTAATAAATTTAGTAAATAAATACAGTAATATTTTAAAGAACTTGTTTTATTTTCTTAATAAATTGGGAAAGTTTTAAAAAATTTTAATCCCTTGATAAATTTAGACAAAATATTTTTTTAAAATCATTATCATAATCAAATCTTTATTCTGAAGAATGCACATTTGTTAGTTGGTGAAGAAATATATATTTTTCTTTATATAGATGGTCTTTTAAAATCTCTCTAAATCTACATGATTCTTTTAAAATCTCTCTAAAAGTAATTGTTTTTACAGTAGATCTTCTACTTCATGCTTCCATTTTATCTCCAAAATTTGCTAAGTTTTTTTCGACTTATTCCTGCTTGGAGATAAAGTTATGAAAAATGCAGGAAGCCTTAATAATCGAGTTGATTTTATTTCGTAGCAACAAATAGGAATGTGGAATATTCTAAATTTGGAGACCATTCTGCCAAATGCACATTCCACTGTTTACCGAGCTCTTGACAGTCTGGAATTAAAATTTCTCTTGCTATCGTCAAGACTTCGATACGGATAAGGCCTCATTAAATTGTCCATTAAAGTAAATGCTTCATTTCCGATAAAATAATGAAGTACATGTGTTGGTCTCCCCAGGCAAGTTTTTGGGTGGTGGAAGATTCAGTTCATTATTTCGCAATAATTGTCCAAATCTTGAGTTGCGAAATACTCCTCCATCACTGTTCTTCCCATACTCACCAACGGAGACAACAGAAAAAAGGCCTTTGGCCTCAACCACAGCCAATAAACAATTGAAAAATAAGACAAATAATTGTAAAGTCCTGATCCGCTGTGGTTTGGTCTCCGAACTCAAATATGCTTGTCATCTACACTTCCTACACAGTTTGGCATCTGCCAATCCTCTAAGAGTTCTTTGGAAATTTGGGCCCTGTCTTCTGTTGGTGGAGCCATGTATAGAAACCTTAAAATGTCCCACAGGGTACAATAAGTTTCACCAATTATCTGGCCTATGGTTGTTCCGCTTCTCCTGAAATGAAAGGACATGGCTCAAAAACTTGCACCAACAACTAAATACCTAAAAAAACATCTCTTTTAGAATAATTTCCATTGATAACTACAAAAAATACACATTTATACATTAAATATTAAAATATACATTTTCTCAGTTCTTCGTGTTTATTTGAAGGGGTAAATAGCATATTTCTAATAAAATATTCTTATTTTAATTTTTAAGACTCTTTGAAAGAGTATGAGATTAAACAGAGAACAATCTGAATATATCAAGTAAATCGTCAATATAATATTAGTATAATATTGTTAACACATGGAAAATGTATCGAGATATACTAAGTGATAAATAAACACTATTGAACAACTTTTCATACATTGAGATTTATATACTACCAAATATATTTGATATTATCCAAACATTTAAACGGTATTATAAACTAACATTCACCAATGTGATGCAGGTAATATGATAGTTGAAAATGAGCATAATATGTATGAACGCAGCAATACATGTCATTTGCCAGACAGTTGCGAAAGGTTTTCCAGCAGAAACTGAAATATCTACATTTGCCATTGGGATGTGGTCAATACGAAAACACTTTTTTCTTCTAGAAAAACATGTCTGTATATATTAGAAAATTAAACCCTGTAAATTAAAAACTATTTACATCTTTATGAAAAATAAATGAAATTCAACATGGTATTCCTATTAAGACTGGCTTCTTAAGAAATTTGCAAAAATTAAAATATAACATTTGCATTGGTATCTTTTAAAGCATATCTGCTTCTAGTTATACTGACAGACATGCATTCAAATGGGATCTTGGAATAGGTAATTTAGATTATTTGCATATTAATTTTTGATTTTATTTTGTTAGCAGTTGACTGCAAATTATATCGTTAAAAAATAACTTAATTTCTATTCTTAACTGTTAGTGAAATTTCTTTTATAGAATGAAACAGATTCTTAGAAAATGATTTTATACTAAACACAATAAAATAAATAAAAAAAAATTATCTAGCCTCAAAGTGATCAGCAATCGTTCTTCAACACAAACTACTCATTTGCAATTCGCATCCTTTTTCCTTAGTTTTTCCCCCATCAAATCTTTCAAAATTTGAAAGGTTTTGGGAGACATTCTTTTAAAGGATTGAAATTTAGCTAGATCTTGGTCCAATTCTAGAGTTATAACAAAAGTGCTATGAGGAGAATTTTTAGTATTATGCTTATGAATCCATCGTCTTTTCTTTTTTTTTTTCTATGCTCTTCAATCAAAGCCAATAATAATAAATTTTCAACGTCTGACGAATCAATAACTATTTTGGGATAAAATATTTATAGAAAAAATGAGAAACGTTCAGATGACACACTCTGAATAGCAGAAAAGTATTCAATGTCCAATAGTATGTATTTTTGCGCATGCGTGAGATCTTCTTCCATCCCTTTAGTGTGTGGTAGTTTTCAACATGTCGCTCGCGTGTAGCAGCATTATCGGAAAGCAATCGATGCGAGATGGAGACTTGCTCCATTAGTGTGCGGCTTGCCTTAGAATGATCTTTAGAGATACCATCATATAATATCCCATAGCGAAAGGAAATGTCTCTCTCTCTTTCATTTGAATTTGTTTAAATTATTTAACATTAAAATGCTATTGTCTAAGAGGTTTACAGTATAATTTACTATTGATGTGCAACAAGCAACTATTTCGAAGGGTGCCTCTTAAAAGATATCATCTGAGAAATGTAAACGACAAAACCTATTTACCGATTAGTAATTTATACCATTCTATTCAAAGATTTAATGATGAATATTAAAAATATATATTTTTAACTACAATTTAAATTATCATATAGATTAAAATTCACTGAATATACAGTATGTTTAAAATGCGAATTCTTGTAAAAATAAGCAACTGAAGAGAACCATTAGTATTTCCTAAATAGTTTTTCATTAGATAAAAATATTACGATGTTTAATAAATTCAAGATAAATGTAAGAATGAGATAATTTCAAAATTTTTCTAGAACGATAATTTAGTTTTTATGTAATAAACACACACACACATACACACACATGTATGTGTGTGTGTTTGAGAGAGAGAGAAAAAGAGAGAGAGAAAGAAAGAAAATAATGTAATAATATCCTGAAGGATTTAAATAAAATATTTTATTAAAAATTATTATTTTCGTGATTCTTCTGTTCCTCTGCTTTACTGATAAGTTCCCTTGTATTTTTATATTTAATGTATTAAGTTCAAACTACGCATAAAACTAGTTGTTGCCACAAAAGTTTTATATTTCTTTAAAATCATATAATTATAAAAAAACTGAATAATAATAAGTAATTAATTTGACAGTGTATTTAATTTTTAGAATTTTATGAGATCTATTATCGTTTAACGTAATGTTTTTTTATCATTCCTTCAAAGTTTAAGATTACGTTTAGCGAAGGTGAATAGTTTTTATCATATTACAAATAAGTTTTAAGGAACTAAGCAGTCCGTTAAAGTTACATAATGAAGAAAGTTTTAATAAACTTATTTATTTCAAAACTATAAATATAAAATAATGTCTTAATTGTTTTGCATTTTTCATAAATTCAAATATGATACAGTTTTACTAAACTAAATGTATTTTGCGTATAATTAATTGGACGATTCTATTACTTTAAGAATAAATTTACTGTGTAATACTCTACAATGAAACTAACATCTAGACAGTAGAAAATACCATATGAAATGCGCTCACTCTACGAACTTTTAGTTTAAATTATTGCAAATTATTTGTAAATAAAATAATAATATTTTATTAAGTTATGTATTTTTATAAAAACAGGAATAAAAATTAGAATTTACAAGAGTAAATGTAGTTATAAATATAATTTCAGTGCATTAACATTTCAAAATGTAAGATTTTTGTATAAAAAATTTTGCATTTTAAAGATTAATTTATTAAAATCTAAGAAGTTGGACTGATTCATTTTTAGTGTGAACGAAGTCTTTATTTAAACGCAAATAATACAAATGTATTTTATCTAAGAAAAAATTCCAGAATGCATGAATAAAATGCTACTTCAGAATTAAATAATATATATTATTTCACAATAAGGCATTTGGCATCATTAAATGTATATGACAATTGCGTATTCTTGTAACTAAGAAATGCAAATCAAATTTTAATTTAATCACGAAAAATAATGGTAAAATGCTACAATTTATAGAAATGAGACCAGCTAAAGTTAAATTCTCCATTCTTTAACCTATATGGTATCCCGCTTTATTTTTCAAATTTTATCAATAATCGCATTATTTTAACATCAATATAAATATAATCAGTAATTTGTTTTATGTTAATTCTATATTTGTGGAAAATAATGATCAAGAAATCGTTTATCACAGTAAAAGTTTCAAGGTGTTTTGCGAATCATGAAACATGATTTCAGAATATTTTTGTCATAATAAATTATTGACACACACAAACACACACACACACATGCACAGAGAAAGAGAGAGATTTATTGTTTCCAAAAATAATAATTAATATATAAAAATGCATAATAACTCTAAATTATAAAATTTGTTTATATTATAAATTTCTTTAATTTATAATTATTTAATAAGTCTTCTTTATAATGAAATATTATAGGAAAGACTTTTAATGGAATTTTCAGTAAAATATTATGGCGGAATTAGCTCTTCGTTTCTATATTTGCAATGATAACTTTAGTCCAAACGATAGTATTTTGTATTAAAATATTAATATATGCTGGTATTCCGATACTTAAAATTAGAAAACTGAATGTCGTCATTGCTTTTGACCTTTCATAAGATGCTCAAGTATTGTTGTGCGTAATATACAATATAAAATCTTATGTTGTGTTTTAAAATCAGAGAGAAGGCAAAATAAAATTTAGCATAGATGTTTTAGAATAAGAAATATAAAAACCAAGATTATGAAATGAAATAGTTGATTGTATTATTCTGCAATGGAAAAGCTGTTGACATTGAGCAAAACTGATTGCAATACAGGTAGAAATGATAAAAATATTCACGTCATCACATTAAAAAAAGAACAAATTGCAATTTAGATCAGTTCTTAAGGTATTTACGATGAAGTTAGCGATTTGCAAAATGAAATCAAAATTAAATTTCAATTTTGAAGACATTGATTATCAAATCACAAAATCATATAACAACAAAAGTCTTATACATAAAAACAACTTTCTTTATATAACATTCGAAATCATATCACTGTTTTATTTAAATATCATACTTTTGGATTTAAGAATTTTATAGTTACTTTATATAATATTCAGGCTGTTTAAAAGTGTATATATATATATATATATATATATATATATATATATATATATATATATATATATATATATATATATATATATATATATATATATATATATATATATATATATATATATATATATATGGATGTATGTGTATATGTATATGTCTGTGTGTGTGTGTTTGTGTGTGTGTATATCCATTAATTTATGTTATGAAGTCAGTTAGTCTTTATTTTAAAGCAATATAAATAATAATAATAACTTAAATATATTTTGAGATTAATTCTTAAAATTTCAGTTACTAATGTAAATTGTCGTAGTGTAAAACGACATAACCAAACCCTGGGAAAATAGATATGTATATTTTTATTACACTTTAAATTTAAGAGTTTCCGCTTTTCCTTTCAAACTAAGTTGTAATAGTGTAAAGGAAAGGATGCATTAAATTGGCACAAGGAGCCAAGTGCAATAAAGGAATAAATTCTTCCTTTAGGATGGGATGGATGATCGTGAGAAAATGGCAAGGGAAGTTTATATTTTATGATATGTTTTGTTTGTAAATATGACCAGTCGGGATTAAGGGGGAGAGATTTCTGACCTATCTCATAGGAGTGTAGGACGTTATATGGAACTTTGGAAAACCAATGGTGTAAAAAGGAGGAGCTAAGATGAGAATTTAAAAACTGCATCTAAGAATGGAAGAGGGGGAGACACAAAGAGACAGAGAAAGTCCTCACACACAGAAGTCCCTGAGACACACAAGGCAGAGAAGTCCCAGAGATGCCCGACAAAGAAAAGGAGTAAACGGAGTATGATTGCACTGGCCTGGTGAAGTCCTGCCTCGACTGTCCTGAATGGGAATGCAGATGCCAGACAAATAGATGAAGAAGAGGTGACAAAGTCTGAAAAGAGGTATACTGAGCAGCAAGCCAAGTAAGATGCGGAGATATCAGCGAATGGAAATGCAAAGCGGAGATGCTGAGTAGAGGACGGGAAGTGGATGAAAAAGGAGAATCATCGACACCGGAGAGCGGCGAAGTCTCAGACACCACAATACTACTTCAAAAAGGGGTGAGTCTGATCTCTCGTTCCATTTCCCTCTGGTCATCATGGTTATTGTGTAAATATCATAAAAATAACGATAATGTTAGAATCTTCTCAAATATTTAATCAAGAATGTTTTAATTATAAATGTAAATACCTTTGTAATGAATTTGCTAAAATAAATTATTAAGTTTTATTGTATTTTGTTTTGAATTGATCTCTGTCATTCAATTATTTAAATAACGAATCTGGGTTTTCCTCGGAGTTTTCTAAAATTACCGAGGTCACCACAACATAAATTTTAATTGCTCTGAAAATTTAAGAGCTTATAAGGAACTCTTAATATAATAAGACCAAAATAATGGAGATTGCAAGCGAAGTAATATCATATAAGTGGCTATCTTCAAAGAATAATTTAACTGAATATCGTACAAAAATAAAAAATATGCCGAGGTGCTTTTAAAACTTGAAATAAGTCGTCACTTTTAGGTAGGAATTTTACCAATTTCTGTGAAAATATTTAAAAATTGAGCAGGGTGACATATAACAATCCCCTCTTAAGTCAAATTATTATCTCTCACGGGCCTTTCCCACTTATTTCTTTAGAAAAAAGAAAAAGACATCGCCACCTGTAAGGGCTAGGGGATCCATTGCCCTGTATCCTACAATACCTGGAGACACAATGTTTAAACCTCAAGAAAAGTTTGTAGCGACGAAACGCTCATCGTCTGAAATTCTGCCTTAGGAATAGCTACCAAATACTTGTTCAGTTACTGAACAAGTATTTGGTAGCTATTCCTAAGGCTCTCCAAGAGGCCTTGCAGTATTACCTTTATTCCTCCTGAAAACGATCTGTCCCAAAACCTCCGATTTGGAGAAAGGAGAAAATTCTTTCACTTTGTCGTTTTGTCAGTGAATCACATACATGAAGAATCAGTATTAAGGACAAAATCTTCATAACCTTTCAACTAACTAGGTTTTATAACTATTTTAATGGTTATTTTTCCCTTCTCAATGTATTAATGTAATTATCCTCACGTTTTCACTTATTTCAGTTGTATTGGGGTTACTAACTTCTCTGCATTGGAACGATGTGCCTCACATGTATGCAGTTGTTGCATTTGCAATAAATGCTTAGGCGGTGAGAGGGAGACGTGACCAGTGGTGCAGTTAGCGGATATTTGCGCAGCAGCTGGCCTGACTGTTTCAATGATCAAGCCAAATCACTTAGTTATTTCTTATAGCCATAGATAAATAATATCATAATGAATAACTATTTTCAAAAACGAGTTTTATTTCAGTTAAAACAATATTGCTAAATTATTAATAAGTATATCTTGTCATTTAATTTAACAAATTATATAAAGATTTTTTACATACTCGATTTCATATTCGATAAAAATTTGGTTTTTCTTAATGATAAGTATTAATTCAAGTTTTAATTTACTTAAACAAAAGTTCTTTTACTTACATTCCTTCAAATTTATTTCAGTTTGTACGAAAGAAACTCATCCATTAGCTATTAGTTACTAATATTCTGAATTTTAAGATTTTTTATATAAATGTGACTCATGTGATTAAACCTAGCGAATTAAATTTTGGGAAATTATTTCTTATAAATATATTTTTTTTTAAATTTTACTATCGAATTTCACTAATAATTTGTCTAAATCAATGCAACAATGAAATGCATTATTGGTGATACTCTTACAAAGGAATGAATATTGTTGAAAATTTATTTGATATGTTGTAAAGTATTATTGTCAATGAGAAGTCCTATGAAATCCAAATCTTGAAGGAAATTTATTTTATAATTAGGTTTCATAGTTTGAAGTTTACAAATAGAGTAATATTTGCAAAAGTCTTATTAAAATGTAATGGTTTTAAGCGTGAGTGAAATGATGTTAAATCAAGCATTATTCACTTCTGTCCCAAGAAACAGAATATTTAAATATTTTGTTCAGGTATATAATTCTTATAACTTCAAAACTTTCCCATTCAGTAAGTTTATAAAACTTATGGCTTGCTGAATACTTAGAAGAATATGAAACAATCATAAATTAAATTAAACTTTTAAAAGATAGAATACAAAATCATTAGTTCATTTTCCTTTACACGTAATTGAAAACTTATGCCTTTATCAGAACTGTGAATTGAGTTAATGTAATTCATATTGTAAATGAATTGACGAAAATGTTATTCATGAATTATGTTAAGAAAATAATTATGGTAAACAGACTTTATTATTTACAAAGAAAGAGTGAAAGGCAATAAACCTATATTTTCTAAGCTAAGTAAGCATTATTTATTCAGGAAATTTCAAGTACATTGTTGGATTTTAGACAGCTATGGAACAATTAAACATGTATGCATAATAAAACAAGGAAATTAATTGTAAATAAAATGAATTTAATAGAAGTCGGATTTGATATTGCTTTGAACAATAAGCTATAATTATTCACAATTTTTCTTGCAATAATATGCATTAATTGCTTTCCAAATTGCAGCATTAACTATTTCAGAGTATTCTCAACAAATATTAATTATCACTGCACTTAAATGTATGTTTAGTAAAATTTAGAAATAAAGACTACAAACAAATATTAATGTTGATTTCCTTTCAATGATATATAATGTTTGTAAATCTTATAATAAAATACATTATAGAGAGACTTTTTTAAAGAGAAAATGTTCTAATCAAATTGTCAAATTATGGTTTGATAAAATAATTTATGCATTATTTGATTTAGGAAGAAAATTCTATTATATATATATATATATATATATATATATATATATATATATATATATATATATATATATATATATATATATATATATATATATATATATATAGTATGTGGATGGTGGAGTATGCGCGACAAGTGACAGCTGAAACAATGCATAGAAAAAAGTTATGCAGTAAATTTCTCAGTCAAAAATCAATATTTAATGTCACAGATTTTGCATAGTTATTTTTCGAATAAAAAAAAGAAACACAGGAAACGTCAGAACTTTTCAGAGGCAGAAAAATAGTCTATTTTAACAGTAGTGATTATCAAGACGTAATATTTTCTCTAGCATATTAATCGAAATCTAAGCAATATCATACGAAAGTAAATTAATGAATAGCTGAAAGTTTTTTTATTCAATATCATGTAGAATCACAATGTCAGAACATGGACTTCCTATAAAAAAAAGAATATATTGAGGTTTGCCTTACAAAATTGTCCAACTACATACAGGATGTGTTAACCCCACATCTTGTATCTTATGGTTTCTGAATTTAGATTGTAGAATGGGATAAGGCTGTTTCACGGATGTTAATGCTTTCAAGTATTTAGCTAGGCAGGATTTTTCACAGTGAGTAAATAACGCCGCAAGTATGTTGGTAGTATGTAAATAACGCCTGATATACTGTCAAGTGACAATCATATCAAATGTGCATGAAATCTTGTCAGCTCGGTGACAATTGCTTTAGTTTACTTGGAAAAAGCTTAATAGAAAGATGGCACAGCGTTGTCTCTTCGGACTTATTTTCAGTACATTGTTTTGTTGGCCATATAAGTGTCTGAATTTTTGATGACAGGATAAATTTTGGTGTTTGTTCGAATTTGATATCGTCGTAGAAACTTTGCACCTGGTGTAAGGGTATGGGCAGCCATTAAACACACTACACGCTTATCTCTAAAATTTATTCATTAAATGAAAACATAAATTGGCACATATTTTATGCAGAAACATGAGTTGTGCCTTATGCAACACGATGCTTGAGAAAATACCGTACTCACTCTTCTCACCTTATTGATACATAGCGTATTCAAATTTTTCTTGACCTGCAAGATTTCCATACCTATTGTCAATTAAAAACATCTGGAAATGAGTTTCTGAGAGATTGACCCACCATTTTAAACCTTCTGTTATGGTTGGTGACGTGTGGCATAGATTTGTAGCATAGTGAAATTAGTTGCCTGTTTTTATCATTATTTTTATTCTTAGCCTAAGAAGAAAAGAGCAATTTTAACTGCTAATGGTGGCAACTGTTTCTTATGATTTCGCTTCCTTGTAAATATTAAAAATTCTGTCAAATTTATTTATTTCATGTTCATTCTATGTTGTTTATGCACAATGTATACTTATATTAGAGAAAGAAAAATATGTACCCGTGAAGTTTCAAATGACATACTGGAATAAATTAAAAGATATTTGAAAAAAAAAATGTATTCCTGTAAAATCGAACAATTCCCTTGAAAGATATGTAAAAGATATTATAATTATAAGAGACTGAATATAAGCTGAAATAATACTTATTAAAGTTATGAATTCATTACCTTATGTTTAGAAAATACCTGTCTTCTCAAATATCTGTAATGTTGATAATAAAAAGATTTTTTGTCAAATGTAAGCATATTTTGTATATTTGAATTTACATAAAATAACCAAAACAAAAATTCCAGTTTTGTTTCAAATACTTGACTAAAAAAATTTTTTATCTTCCAAAAAACAAATGATTTGAATTAATATTCAATGAAAGTGAATATTCTGGACATTCTTGAAATATTTTCTTTTAAAACATTTCATGACTTTATTAAATGATTAGTGTTTTGCTGTAGCGTTTCACTAATTTAAGGTTTAATGCTTCCAGAATTACGTTGCAATGATAAATCAAGTATTAACAGCAAGCAATTCGTTAACTGTTATAAAATAAACTTTTAATTTGTTAAAAACATTCTATTATTATAAGTTCAGTAATATAATTATAAATTTGAATTTTTTGTGAAAAAATCTCAAGTCATAAGTTTAAACTAATTATCACTTATTTGGATATATATTGTGTTTCCACTAGCAGATGAAAGCCATGTGAACTAGGTAATATCTGTATAAGTTCTCTACAGAGATAAATATTTGAAATACTTTATGGACATGGAATCGAATCAAATTTTTAATCAGTGCAAATTCTGACCACAGAATAACGAGATAACTAATCGGCATTGCATTTTATGTCAATTTTTAGAAAATGTAATTATTTTTTAAGTAAATGAAATACAAATATAAAGAAATTTGAAATTTTATATTGAGAAATATTATAATAAGGAACTTTCTCATGAATGTTAAAATAAAGATTACAATTTCAACTTTAACTTATATACATTATATCATGTTTTGTGAAGCTTAATAAATATTTCTTAAAAACAAGTAACTCATTATTTATTTACATCTAAATTTTTTCAATATTATTTCTGATACAAGCAGCAAAATATAAAAATAGGCACTTATTTTATTCCAACTATATAAATAATAATAACTATATAAATAATAATAAACTATATAGTTAAGTAGTTAAATATTTTAAAAAAAGTTCTTAACACATTAGAGAAATGATTCCATGTCTTTCCTTACTAGAACTTCAAATGGTAATTGGGATAAAATTATGTTTTGTTTTTATACTATGAAATTATTATAATTTAAGTTGAAACTTTTATTCTAAAATTGTCTGCAAATTGTTCAATGATTTCAAAAGTATATAACTTAGTTTTCCGGGAAATTTTTTGCGACATCATATTGTAAGAGCAATTTAAAATTCATTACAA
Source organism: Latrodectus elegans (assembly GCA_030067965.1). Classification (NCBI taxonomy): domain Eukaryota; kingdom Metazoa; phylum Arthropoda; class Arachnida; order Araneae; family Theridiidae; genus Latrodectus; species Latrodectus elegans. The sequence continues at coordinate 5,060,134 of CM057810.1, forward strand.
TTGTATCTTTAAAATTAAAAAAAAAGGCCAATTTGTGTGAGCTTGAAATCTTTTTTTAACAGCTCGAAAAAGGGATATTATATAAATAATTACTTTTTTTAATATATGAAAAAATACCTGTCATCTCAAATATCTGTAATGTTGATAGTAAAAAGATTTTTTTGTCAAATGTAAACGCATTTTGTATATTTCAATTTATATAAAATAACCAAAACAAAAAAATTCCTGTTTTGGTTCAAATACTTGACTAAAAAATTGCTGCCCAACTTGCTCTGATCTTCTTCATACTGAGGTTATTTTATTTTTTATCCTGCTGTGCTTTGTCTTCTCATCATGTAAAAATTTCTGAAGAATAATTGCCAACAAACTGGTTAATTAATTATCTGAAGACACCATGCTTGATGAGATAGACTTGAAGCAGCATCGGTGAGTTGCTCATTTCTGTCATCTAAACTCATTTAAGAGCCGTTTTCCCAGATCATAAAATGGTTCTTTACCAATTTTCCCAAGACTAGGAACTGTTTTCAGTAATTTCACACACCTTTAAGTCACGAATTACTTGCAAATAAAGTAATATCCATTGTATATTGCTAATACTGTTGTTAGAAAATACTTTAATATAAGAATTTTTATGATTATTTGATGGAACTTTTCACAATTTATAATTTTATATTTTTTAAAAGGAAAATCCTATGAAAGATAAAATTATAAATTATCATTATAGTTTAATTCTTGTCCTCTCTCAGGATTCATTATTCTTTCTTCTTATTCTTCTACTTCTACTCTACTATACTTGCTATAGAATCAAAATATTCCACTGAAATGCATCTTTATTCAATCAGAAAATGTTAATTTTTATGATTTTTACAACATCATCTTGAATCTAAAGGAGAGAAAAGTTAAAAAAAAAGAAAATGAAATTCTGTTACTTAAATTGATGACTAAGATATTTTAAATTTTCATGTGAAGCATATTTGTAATCATTTTTATATTGATATTAAAGCTAAGAAGTGTAAGAAATATTTGTACTCCAGTTAATCACAATAAATATATGCTTTTGAAAGTTTTCTTGTTATGTTTTTCATCTTTTGTCAATGAGTAAATGTGTTTTGTAATAATAATATCAATTTACTTTTGAAATTAAAATATCACAAACAAAACATTTGTAATGCTTTTTAATTATTTTTTTCTTTGCTTTTAAGTAAAGATACTTGTATAATAATATCTTTTAAAGTTTAATTACATTTTAAAAATAAATATTTATTTTAGTTAAAAAATAACTGGTTCATACAGATAAAATATAATTTTGGATGTTTGCATCATAAGTAAAATAAAAACTTTATGCATGAAATTTTATGCAAATTTCATGCATAAAGTAAAAATAAAAACTTTATGCAAATATTTTATGCATGAAATTGATGTAAGTTTTTTAATTGTTTCTCTTTGCAAACTGAATTGTATGAATACCCAACTTCTTCATTCATGTCCCTTTTATAGATTTTTATAAGGCGACAGTTGATTCGCTCACATATTTAGCGTAGATTTCAGTTACGTTTTAAAACATGGATATTTTATTCTACGTTAATTGCTATACAAGTATAAAAAATGTAACGCTTGGAAAAATATAACTTCTACTTAAATGTTTGAACACAATGTTTTTATAAAACCATTATGATTATAAAACTTTAGAACTTATTATAGGTGTTTTAACTGGAATTCATATAATTTTATTAACTTAAATACAAGAAGAATTTAAATTTTTTGCACAATACTTTACACCAAACTCTACTATTTTTAAATCATTTAACTCTTTTAAGTTTTCTTGATAACATTATCATTTTTAATTTGTAATTTCTTATAGATGTTATTGTATAATCCAAAATATACAATTTCTATACATATGAATATTTGTTATGCGACATAATTTACTGATATACTGACATAACTTTATTATAACCATGTATTACCTTAATTTTTAACATTGTATATAAATTGTTACGGTTTTAATTTTTTATAGATTTATGTTTGTAACTTCCAGGTATATAATTTGCGATATAAGATTAGTTTTGATAACTCTCATCAGAGTTGAAATTCAATACTAATCACAGGAAGTAAGCATTTTCTCACTAAAAATAACTTAAGTGATTACTTTTATATAATGAGCAAGACTGCTAAACCATTTGTCCGAGATGGGACTTAATTTCTCAGAAGTGAATTTAATGAATAAAGATAATGATACTTCCTGATGTCTTATATTTCTTCCTTTCTCAACTGAAAAACCATTTAATGACTTTCAAATATGAAATCAAGACATCAGTGCAAGATAACTTATCTCCATAATGGTTTCTTACAAATAATTCTACGTTACGGAGAATGGAAATTTCCGAATTTTTTAGAAGAACTTCCTACTAAGTTTCTTATTTAACTTTTGAGTCTAAGGTCATTTCATTTTCAAATATCCTGAATAAATCCGCATGGATAATTACATTTAAAAATTGTTAACTTTAAAAATTTTTGATATATAAATATGCAACAGCTTTTCCTTTTTCAATAAGCTTTTTATATTTATATTAAAATTTAAGTTATCATATTGTAACTTAACTTTAAGCTTAACGAAAAAATTCTACAGGTCCATTAAGAATCTTTCAGATACAATTTTTTTTACTTTTTAACATTTATATAAATTACTTCTTTCTCCTCAAGTTCGTTCACGATACAAACACAATTTTTTAAGTAAAATTTCCTATGAAAATGGCTTATCCATTACTTTGGTTTACCGCTCATTACCCATTTCCCTTAATGTAAATAATATTTAAATGTATTTACAAATTGTTGAGATTATTTTATCATCAGCATATTTTCTGACAAAATACGGACTATATTACTTAACATAAAATTATATCAGAAATCTGAAAGATAAATTAAAATTAAATGAATTTATTTACTTAAAATTAGCTACTTCGATTTTATAGTTTTCATAAAATAAAATCAATTAAATGCATTTTGATGTGGCAACACACATATTTATTTAAATGTCATAAATTAAGTAATACAAAAAAATGAGTGGTTTATATTTATGAATTACGAATGTTTTTTAATTATCATTAAAATTATACCCTTTAGAAAATTTCCTTAAAAGAATGAAATATTTGTTAATGCGATTTCTATACTTGATACTTTTATAAACATTATGACTTATTTTAATATTTGATTTTTTTAAAAATAATGATAATTTATACACTGAATTCCAAAACCAACTTTATTACTACTGGGCCACATATGCGTGGCGTAAAATTGATGTAAAATTTTAATAATTAATGATTAATTTATTTATGTAGAAGAAGAAAGCCATTCTCTACAAAAAATATCATAAAATGTTTAAAAATGTGATAACATTTTCCCAAATCTGAAGAAAACATTTAATATATGCTATAATTAATAAAAAATCATTTGGAGAGGAAGTTAAAATTTTTCATAAAAACTAATACAAAGAATTGGATACTAAATTCATCACTTAAAATTCTTTTTAAATAAATCTTTTACAATGAAAAATGACACTTATTAAAATATTTTGATATAGGTTGTGGAAGCATCGTTTTGTAATAAATTACAACATGTTGAATTAATGTCATTTGTATATCATTAATGGCCTATTATTTTTTTTTAACTTTTAGAGCAATATATATATATATATATATATATATATATATATATATATATATATATATATATATATATATATATATATATATATATATATATATATATATATATATATATATATATATATATGTATATATATTGCATTGTTTTTCAATGGTCTGTAAGGTGATAGGTTAGGTTTCAGTTCTAAGCTTTAAAGCGAGTTATCATTATCTATGAAATTTTGTTTTTGGCATTGAAATTCAAATCAGGATATTTTGTTCTCAACTGAAGATAGCAATTTTCCTTATTTAACTAAAAAATGATTTTATCTTAAAAATGAATTGGTTGGCATATCACCTTTCAATTTTGCAACAAACTGATTAAATAAAATAAATAAAAATGTTACTTTAAATTTATGTAATTTCTTTTCATTTTACTCTGAATACTTATTTAAAAATTACTATGTACATCATTCGTAGGAAACAAAACTTTTACCTTCTTGTTTAAGGAAGGAAAAATACTAATCAGAGAAATAAATTTTCTTGATTTTGTTGTAATTAAAAGAAAATTTAATAATTAACGCTGTTGTTTTTATTCAAACATATTTATGAAAAAAGAAATTTTCCCAAGGAATTTCTTCTAAAAGTCACCTAAAAAATAGTCTGAGTTTTATTGTGTCAATTAAATGTGATCTAATGATTTTAAAATTTACGATTTACAGTTGAATGTACTGTTAAATTGATTTTATGTGATGCAAAATAATTTAGATTTTTTACAGAGAGGTGTATCAAAAATAGAGAAAAAATGTATCTTTATTTTTCACTATAATTTTATATAATAGATTTGATTTGATTTTACTGCAGGAAGGTGCTCAGAAGGGATAAGCTACGTCAAAAACAAAATAATGTTTGATAGTTAAGTACTTGAGTAAATCATTGGATAAGAATTAATTGAGGATGTTGAAATGAATGATTTAGAAGAATAAAGATACTAAATCAAATTCATAAAAGACAGAAAGACAAGATATACTTTCATGACGAGACTAATATTTTCGAAGAACACGACAATTTAAATGTCAGCCAAAGAAAGTTATATTTGATTACATTTTGTGTTTTTTTTTCTACATTTTGAAACAGTCTAAGAAGAAGAGGAGGAACCCAATTCCATATCGGTTTTTGAAAAGGATATATCAGTTGTTCTTTAAATACAATTTTTTCCAGATTTTTTTTTTAAAATTTGTATCTTCAGTTTTAGATTTAATGGTAATCGAAATAGAGGTCATAGTGCTATAAGAAATTGATGGTAAAATGGATTTGGGTGACAAAGTTGCATGTGGAGCAGATTTTATTAAATTAATCTTCATTGATGGATTATTGTTTATTTTTACATCTGTTTGTAATGTAGAAGAAAAAGGAAAAGGCAACTTTTGGTGTTCCGTTTTTTACTATTTGTCTTTGCTTCCAGGAAATTAGTATTTGTTTTTATCTTGGTTGCAATTACTTATTTTTCCGACATCTATACCGAGCAAGAATGAGAAAAAGCTGCATATCCACCAGAACAGTTACAATTCTTGAAAATGTTTGAAGTAAGAGTATTATTTTCATAACCAGATTGTGCAAATGTTCTACAGATGGAATAATTATTCCTACATGCCTGTTGTGAAAGGTCATATCTTTGACAATTGAAACATATAAGAGAGTTAGGAAAGTTCATAAAGAACTATAGCAGAAGTTTTAAATTCCTATAACTTGGTTTTATGGATTTGGTAATACTGGTTATTGAAAACAAAGGCTTAGGTAGGGATAAGTATACCGGCACGCACCGAATGTTTATAAGACGAGCAGCACAAACTACTTGATCTTGTAGTTCTTCCGAGAATTCTGCTTTTGCAACATTTATGAAATCTGGGTTAAAAAAAGGATACCGCAAAACACATTTAACATATATAAAATGATGCTTTGACTAGAAAAGAACTAAAATTTAAAAATAACTGATTACCGAAGCTTATTTTGACAGGATGTGAATAAGATTTCCGGATTGATTTTTTTTTTAAATTTTGTATATTATTTAAAAATATGTAAAAAATATATAAAAAAATATGTGTATAGATTTAAAAGATATGAAATTATATAGGTTAATTTTGTATATTTAAATGTTGTAATAGGTATTTGCATCAAAAAAGATGAGACTACATGAAAATTGTTTGGCGTGATTTGCAACAAACATGTAGATGAATTGACTTCAATGATGCGAGATTTAGAATTCATATGATATTTGTAAGGATTCTCGATTGACGTCACCGTCCACCACTCACCTTAACAAGGGATAACAGCCCCCGCTTCTGGATATTTCCAGCCTCGACACTTACCATAGAGCTTGTTGACATCCATACGCTGGAATGACTCCTGGAGTCAGTGACCACCCTTAACTTTAAGCCGACGGATGTGACCATAGCAGACTAGCCACGAATGTTGCTAGGTACCAGCCGATTGATACTCTGGTTCCGTGCCCCCAGTGTATCAATCAATCAATCTGCTGGTTCTGTGGTCTAAAGGTATCAATTGGCTTCTAGCGTGTATCAATCTACAGTCAAGACCTGTATTTGTTGGTCGGGTGTGGATCTTGACTGTTACTGAGAAGTAGAGTGGTTACAGTTACTTATGGAGAGCTTCCTCGCTTACCGTCGGGGGATGAAAATGATAAGGATAAGATTGAAAGAAGATAAGAGGAAAATGAGTTAGAAATAATGGATCCTTGGGTATCCATGGGTTGGGACACCCATACCTACCTAAAGAAGGTTGGCTTTTTGAGGGATTTATATAGAAGAGAAATGGCAATGAATAAATTTGTTGTTAATGCCGGATCTCATGATTTCATTATTAGTTTTGATATTACAGAATTTTCGAGGTGAATAAATAGTTAATTATAAGAAATTGGCTATTTCCAGTGCTAAACACAAATATTATTCCGATTAAAATACAACAACAAAAATATAGCTGTAAATCAAAGGATTTTTTTTATAAAGTCTGAGAGATTAATTGTCAGGAATTCATACATATCACAGTCATTACATACTGTAATATGGGTTTCATTATGCGTTCTTTAGGTATGAAAAATTAAAAATAAAACAACATATTTAAAGACGTTTAACGAAACATTTACTGCTATATTATATTTAAAACTGAAAGAAAATGATTATAAAAAACAAATTAATGACAAAAGAATTACAAAAATTTCAAAAACCTAATGATTTATGAATATTTTTACATTTATATTAATGCGAGAATAATGTATTTTTTGTGAATGAAGAGGAAATGCATCATAAAATAAACCTTTGTGAAACATGAATTTAAGTTAAAAAATTATATTTAAATTATTTTCTAAGTAAGAGATAGCCTACCAAATGGAAAATTATGTTACATTAAATTTTTTAAAAATAGGATTAAATTCAATCGTTCCAATAAGAATTTATTTTTAAGAAAAAACAATAATCTAACTTACATATTTTTTTCTTATTTTTATGTTTCAATACGTATTTTTTTATTTCATAAGGATCAAACTGTTAATATATATTGTATTTTGAAAATGACCACAATTTTAAATTGTATTAATAGCTTATCAGAAAAATATATTTAAAGTGTATGTTAAAAAGATTGTTTAAGTTCAAAGTTATTAAAATTCAATTGATATTAGCTGTTGAAGGAGTTGGCTGTTGACCACAAAGAGTTCTATTTTGTGAGTAAGAAAATAATTTTCTTATTTATATAATTATGAAATATATTTATGCAGCTATTTTAAATTAAAATTTATATAATATTTTTTTAAATTAGTAATTTCTTCCATACAGTTGGATTATAGTTTGAAATAATTGCTAATTCTTTGTAAGACAGCACAGAAAACAATATCTTAAATATCTTTAAGAAACCAGATGTTCATTACAAATGAACAACTGTTGAACCTTTACAGTATTAATTTTGTTTTGTGCTATATTATAACAGATATGAAAGTCCATATTATTTTTTCCGCACTTTGAAAAGCAATTTTTCTCAGTTAAATCAGTTCTAAGGAAATAATGAAGACAGAATTTTAGAAAGGTAGAGAAACAAGACGAAATCAATAAAAACTTTGAAACAATATGCATATAAATATTAAGTAAATATTTTAAATTCTGGAATATATGATTTATTAGAAATATATTTGAGCTTCCCTAAGATTAAAACGTTTAAAATAAAATATTGGCAAATAAAAAAAATATTCATTTAAATATATTTTATTTCCATTAATTAAATGATAGGGCAAGGTTGGTTGGTTAGTTTGTCGCTCAAAATTTTTTTCTTTGTACACGAGGGCTAATTAGACCGGGAACTGAAGTTTAAAGTGGATTCCGAATCACTACAAACATCCATACCCAAGGTGGGATTCTGTTGAACCGAAGGCAAGGGCGGTTGCCAGCTCAGCCCAATGGTAGGACAAATACAAGGAATAACGCAGATAAAACACTTGAAAAATGGCATGAGACGAAGACAGGGCAGGTGAATGCAGTGCATAAACGTAAACGAGAGCACCGGAGTCATTGCCCCAGAAGTTCTCTGATTGGCCGATTCCAAGTTTGCCAAGCATGGTTCAGAGCTGCCATGCAGAGGAGGTAGGTCGCAGTCATTTCATTTAACTATTAATTGAAAGTGAACGTAAGGATTCATTGTGTAGTTTTGCATATGATTTAATACATTAACAACAAACATTGCAGAGATCAACTTTAAATCGTTTATCATTTGGAAATTGATTGTAAGAAAAAATGCCTTTGTGTAGTACAACCAATTTGAAAAAATTACAAAATATTCTACAGAACTGAACAGTATGAAAGTATGAATGAAATAAAATATTCATCAATTAAGTAAAATTAAGTAAATTAAAAAGTTACTTTAATTGGGCTTCTTATTTAGTATGAGCTAAATGAAATATTAATGAACAAAGCATTCTTATCAACAATACCTAGTTGACTGCTTTCTTGTTATATATTTATTTTCTGAAGTTCGAAGGACTATTTTAAAATAGCGTTTTAGTCTAAGCCATGATGATATTTAAATGAATATAAATAACAATCTTTCAGTTTTCAGATAAATTACAGAAATACATTTATGCTGGAAAATATATGTTCGTATTAAGTAAAATAAATGATTTAAAAATATAAAAAGCTGTTAAAAAACGTAAAATATCCATTTATGAATTTTAAAATAAGTCTATCATAATGCATAATCATATAAAAACATATCTAATAATTAAAATTTAATTTATGATTAATAACGTATGTATTAAATTTAATGATTTAATGATTACATTTAAATATAATCATTAAATTTAATTTATGATTAACAGCGCATTACTCTAATTCAACATCTAATAATCAAATAAGTTATAATACATTAATTTAAATAAACAATTTTAACTCAAAATAATGCATCATTTTTTATATCAATGTATACATAAATTTAATGTATTAATTTTTAAATAATGTATTAAAATTTATATTCGTTCTTCTAATAAGTTGAAGGAAAATTCCTAACGTAAAAGGAGTTATAACGTATAATCATACGTTATAAAAAGTTAGAAATATTTTTACTTATAATTAGTTTTCTATGTGCAAGAAATAGTGATTAATATAGAGATGAAAAGAAGAGAAATGGAAATAGAAATGAACACTAACTGAGAAATGATTTAAAACTGTAATTTTTGAATGAGATCACTTATAAAATGTGTTTTAAAAAACAAAACGAAAATGTTTTTGAAGTTAAAACTTCAATTTAATTATTATTCAAAATTCTGTAAGAAATTAACAAATAATACTTTGAATTCTTTTCCAAACTCTTAATAATGGGGTTCCTATTTTTCGTATTTTAACATTCTGAAATGTGCTTCATATATTCGTTGGAGGATATATTAATAATATAAACACACACACACACACAGGTTATACTTACTTTGATGTAGCTTAAAATTCCAGATATGGACTCCACCAATGGAAAACTCATTATTTTATCCGAGGCCCTATTATCAGAGTTTTTACAACTCAGACGAAAGAGAAATTTCATTTCTTTTTAAGAAAAGCGTAACGGAAGCGTTTCAATCGGAAACGAGAGAAGTAAGTGATATTTCTCTCAACATGGTTGGAGAACGGTAAGCCATTCAACACATCGCTCTTTTTGTAAAGGAATCTCAAGTTGTTAAAGAAATGATATGACTACGACTAAAGAGTAGAAGAAATCAATTTGACAAAAAAACTCATCTAATCTAAATTCAACTCAATGATAATATATATATATATATATATATATATATATATATATATATATATATATATATATATATATATATATATATATATATACACATATATATACTATGACTTTTTGAAAAAGAATTTGAATTTTCACATAAATCGGACAATTTAATACAGATGTCAATTTTTTAAAATAATGAAAGTGCCAGTAAGAATACATATACATACTTTACTAATATTTGAGTTATACTCATGTGACACAGAATCATTGAGAAAAGGTGATGGCACAGGTTATTTTAATTTTTAAATACAAATTCATTTTTTACCCATAGCAATTAATTGGGAACAATTTGATGTGCTTATATAAGAAAATGATAAAAACATGCAAAAGTAAGCCTTAATTTACATACCGGGTGAAAAATCAGATACATCTCCTAACTAATTTGTGATATTCTGTTTTTAACCAAAATTAGCAACAAACATTTTATTTATTTTTTTTTTCATGAATCTCATTTATTCTATTTATAATTGTCAAATAGCGGAAATAGTGTCTGCAAAATGTATTTTAAAATTGTAAACTCGATGGAAATTAATTTTCTAATTAAGTGAATTATATTGATTTAAAATGAATAGCATTAAAAGATAGTTAAAATGAAACCCATGGTTATACCCTCTTTAATATTCTTAATTCAGAATTCTTGACTGTTATAGGCATAAAATTGCATCAGGATAAAGACCAAAGGATATGTTCCATAAGACAAGGATATCTGTAAAATTTCCATCCGTGAAATTCAAAGAAACAGCTTGTAATATTGTATATCCCAATGACTAAATACATAATAGTAGTACATGATTAACTTTGATTTCAGCAACAAGACTCAGAAACTTGCCTATATTCATATAATGAAAACATCGTATACAAGCAATATTTCGATTGAGATAGTCAAAATCATCAAATAACGTAATTTGTTAGAAAGGAGTTGATTTTTTCCTAATAGTGAATAATCTCAATTTGTAAACTAGAAAAAATTCAGCCATTTCATGAAACATAATTTGTTTTAACTTTCGATGACTGAAAGTCAAATAATCGTGTCCACGCTATTTTAAAAATCACTGTACTTACAAATAACTATTAGAGAATTTCTGCTTTTGCATCAGCAATAGCCAATACAACTCAATTTTCTTGTTTACCCAGAATAATGAGATATTTCCTTTGAAAAGTTTTCGACTCATAGGGACAACCCCACAATCTCGGGCAATTGTATGATTTACCACCTGATATTGACCATTTGAATTTTTTTTCCTCGTAAAGTTTTCTTCGTAACTTACACTGATACTTGAATTGGACCTATTCTCATACTGAAAGTAGAAAATTGAGAAATATTACAAGCACTCGCATCAAAAGACGTACCTACAGAAGCCAAATTCCATCAGCCGTTATTAAACAATAGCTGAGATCGAAATCGGATTCTTTATGATTTATAGACTGTTGTCTTACCGCTAATTAATGGCAAGCCTTTTGAAAGGTACTGCAAAATACGGCTTCTACTGAGTGAATGTGGGTGCAATGAGAGACAAATATTTATAAATCGTGAATGTTGGTAGTAATTTAATGCAAGGCATTTAGTGATGCTAAAATGTCGTTGAGAAAGATGGACTGCAAGACGAGTTGACTGTAATCCATCAGTTAAAATGTTTGTAGAAATTAAGCCTTTTGTAGACAATAGAATATTGAGTCAAAAAATCTCATTGAAGTACAAGAAATCTAATGACAAAGTATGATCTTTGAAAAAACCCTGTATGACAAATCTTTCAGGCAAGCAAGTGGTAATTTTTAGCAATTAGTAATTAATATAGTTGCAAGCATTTTTGCTAAGTGATCCTCAGTGGTATTGAGACTACTTTTATTTCATAACTTACCCATTACATAATTTGTAATTTTATCTGATAGCATTTCATAAAGGAAGGGAAATATTTCAACTGTACGGATGAGTGAACTTTAGATAAAACGACCTTACTGTGCACTAATAAGTCCACATGATCTATGAATCTCACATGCCTTTTAGTGCTCTTTTATTGTTTCTCATGGCATATAAAGTAGATTCTGGTTTAAAATTTATACTATGAGTATCTATTCATTATCACCATCTTATATGCAAAGGGCTGCTACAGGGCACAGTGACAAATAAGTTGACTGTTTTCCTCATTAAAGTGAATGCTGTTTTGCTGCACAACATGTCATTAATCATCATAATACAAATAGTTTTCAAGAGAGAAATTCGAGCGGACGTCATTGGCGATTTTATTTGCTTCTGTTGACTATTATATTTGACAGATCTTCCCTATCTGCTTATTTACATCGGGGTTCAGCTCTAGAGTGTGAGTACTCTGCATGACAAAGCTAAACTCTGTCATGCAGAGAAATGTACAGGATAAGTTTCATCTCAGCATTCAAAGAACAACATTGTGGTTGCAGGAAGGGAACTAACTTACGAAGTTATCTATTTGACATAAAAATTCATGATTATTTTCTAAATACTGCATATATAATTTTGTTGGAGTGCTCATTTAAAATGTACAGTGGTGAAGGAACTGTTTCTACATTTCTATGAGCAAGATTTTATTATGTATTAAATCATTGTTACTCTAGATCCGTGTAATAGGCATTTTGTCTTTCTTTGTTTGTTTTTGATGTAGAATCACTTCATGATTTTCCTAATAACGGTACTAAATCTCCACCTAAGCTTTCGTTACTTTATTTTGCAGCAGAAACCAATATTTTAACCTAAGCATATTTCCTGATTTTATTATTATGCGTTAATTAACTGAAGGAAGGATTTCGAAGTTTAAAACACACCCTATATAAGTGATGATAGGCCTATTTCATGATAATAGGCTATTTATTTAAATTTTATGTCAAACATTGTAAAAATAAGTTTGAGTAATAAATGATTAAGTATGTAAATTTCATGATTTATTTTCTAAAAATATAATTTTACAATGACATCATTTATTAAAATGAAGAAAAAATTACTTTCTCCGGATATAAACTAGAATAAAATTAAAACAGGATATTTTGAAATTTTAGAATAAGCTTTACTTAAAATAATATCCAATTTGACAAATAAATTTAAACAAAGTGATTTTATTATTATATTTTTTGTTGTTATGTGATACAATTTTAGTGATGTTTATTTTTTAAAGGAATAAAAATACAGTTAATTTTATATAAGTATTTGAATAAATCATCGTGGATATACATATATCACACAAACAATTTGAAATATAATAGTATACAAATGTTTAATATTTATCAGTTAATAAAAGTGAACTTGATATATTGATATTTGATATATTGTGTTTATATCTATGAATAATTTCAGCGATCATTCTTCTTAATGGAAACGTTGAATATTTGGAGAAAATTAATGGTTTCCTTTCAAATGGCAAAAACATTAGCCTGCTGATGACGCTAATGCATTGCTGAGCTCCATTTAACTATTTGGCTTCAAGGCCTAGACTCATAATAAAGCTGCAGAATTTACCGAATAGCAAGTGCCTCAGACAATCAGTCACAGCTCATAAACTGGAAAGCTATTCGTCATTTGTACTTCGAGACCAGTTACCATGGCTCTTTCATGTTTTACCACTATAACAGTGAAATGTCTCTCAGAAATCTTATAATGAGTGAGAAATTATTTCAAGCATTATGATAGGATTATTATTAACTAGCTTATCACTGTTTTCATGCAATTGTTTCAGCAAGAAATTGCAAAAATTTAAATACAAATATTTAAATTTCTATAATACTTACTACCACATGCATGATTAAAATACCTTAAAGCCCTAAAATTAAAGCAAATTTATTATAAATTAAAAATGATATGCTTAGGGTTTTTAGTGTGTTCGCAAAAATATTAATTTTTTATTTAAAATAAAATGGTTTAAATTAATTATATAAGAAAATATTCTTTAATAATTGCAAATAAGTTATCTATTAATTTAAGCTTTTATTAATTAATCAGCAGTTTTGATTTGTTTGAAAAGATAACTTTCTGTCAAAATCTGTCGTGAATTCGTTTATATTCAATAATTTTCATAATTAAAGCTTTCTTGCGAGAATCATTTTTGTAAAAGAGTTCACAGTGATGCGCCTCACAATCAATAAATATGTGACATTTTTTTTAAATACATATGAAATGAGCCTTGTTGGATTAAAATAATTTTTTTATCTCTTTTTTATTTAATTATAAATTAATATAAAGAGTAAAATGTTTAACATAAAACAGTTGAAACAAAAAATAATATGGATCACTCATTTCTTCATGTTTTAAATAAATTTAAAAATATTAATTAATAAATGATTGCTACAGTATATAAAGTTTTTTCAAATGAGGAAAATGTAAACTTTTAAGTTAAATTCATCTTTATATGTTACAAAAAATTATTTAAAGTGCAGTTTTTAACAAAAAAATTAAATTTCAAAAAAAATTAAGTAAACGTTTTTCAATTTAATAACAAAATATTAGATTTTTATCAAGAAATCTGTGGATTTATTCTAATCTACACAAAGTGTTTCTTTTATAAATTATTAATTTAACTAACTAAATATGTATTACAACTAATGAAGTACTTATTTAAATGTGGATAAAAGATAATTAACAAAATTTAATTAGTACTTGTCAATTGAAACTAACCATAAAGTAGATGTTTTGTCCTGTCTTTTTTATTTTGATTTTTCTTCTGTTCCATTTTCAACGTGTTAAAGTTTGGGGAAAATGACGCTATAAATTTGAAAATTAATAAACTAATTATGCGTAAAGCAACAGGTAACTTTCCTGATTTTGAAAACTTTTAGAAATGGAAAAAATAAAATAAAGAATCCTTATTAATTACTGGTGAAAATCATGAATGGATTTTTTTCTCATCGCTGATGACACTCAGATATTCGATGGTGAACTTTGCCTTGTTTGCTGTCACTCGATGATTGTGACCTGTAGGTAGATGATAACCTAAGTTATATGACGTCATGGATATTTTAAACAAACAAGAATTGTAATAATGTGGCGTAATCATTAGCTGAAGTGGAAGGAAAGAAACAACCATGTTATGGTTAATAATTGCATTTTATATTTACACACATTGTTTGAATCTATAAATTTATTTTTTATTTTAAGGCAGAATAGTTAATTGTGAATTTCTAATCGTAGACAACACATATTAAAATTTTTTGTTTTGATCATGTTTAAAATTTTTATTAATGACATTTGAGAATAAGTGATTGGCACATGGAAATCAACTATTAAATCTATTTGCTGAGAAGTTGGTCTTGAGTTCAAGTTCAATATGATCATTAATTTTTTTCACCAATGAATTGTGCGTGATTTAAGCATTATACTTGAGAAATTAATTAAAAAAGGGAATGAAGTGCCTTGCTTTTTTATTTGAAATAGTTCTAGAGAGCATATGAAAATTAAAGTGCATAATATTTAATAGATAAATGAAGTATGACTGCATTTTTTACAGATTTCTAAAACATTGTATTTTAAGGGAAGTAAGACCTGATTAACCTTCAAAAAATCAATTTTTCAATTTTAGTTATTTTAAATAAAGTATACTTTTCTGAATCTAAAAATGTATAACACTCATTTATTTGATGTTTTTTAATGGTTTAAATAATCGAAAAAAAAAACGTACACAAACAGTGCCACGCCCCCTTGCAGAAAAGTTTCGGTTTCAAATATGACCATTGCAGTACCAATTCAACAGAAAAGTAGTGAATAAATGATCATTTGTATAACCTCCGTTATTTTTTTTTCTGAATCTGGCATTAACATTTAAAGATAACAAAAATTCCAAGCTGTGTGAATGATTTGTTCACATTGCTTGCTGCGTTGTTTGTGTTTACTTTATGATTTGCCTTGTGATTATTAGTTCGATTTATGCTGCTTCATTTTTAATCTGCTGATTAATTATTATAATTAATTCTATAACTCTGTTTGAGTTTAAATTCTTATCAATTGTTTGTTTATCATGCCTCGAAGGAGAAGTTTCAACAGTAGGAAGAGACATCAGAATCAACATACTACGAAGTATGATCAAAGCAGTGTACCTGAAGCTAGAGTGCTTCAAAACAAAAGCTTGAAAATTCTTTTTGTAATGAATGATGACTTTGAAAATAATTCAACTCAAGATGTAAATATTATTATTAGTGTTAAAGTTCTAAACAGTCTGATTAACGACATGTTCGTGTGTAAACAGTGGTAATTCATCGGAGTCTTTCATTGTAAATGAAGAGTTACATAGCCGCAGAGGTCTTGCCTCTTTATAAACATTCACTGCAAAGTCTGTCAAAACTCTTCCACAACATGCACATCCCTCATATCTAGTTTAGGATATGACATAAACATTAGACTGGCATATGCAATGCGTTTGCATAGGGAAAGGCAGAAATGCTGCACAAACAATTTGTGCCATCTTGAACCTACCTCCTCCTCCTCCACGAAAATTCTGAGAGGCTCAATGACAGCTTAAAAATGGATTTGACAGTTGTCTGTAAAAGTCTATGGACATTGCTGTAAGTAATGCTGTTGAAGCTTAATGATAATGTCAGAGATATTGCTGTATCTGTGGATGGCTCGTGGTAAAGAGAGGCTACACTTCACTCAACGGGGTTGTGACAGCTATTTGTGTGGATACCGGAAAGGTGATAGACTTTGAATGCTTGTCGAAGTATTGCTTCAAATGCAAGAAAAGTGAAAAGAGCTGCGAAGATTGCCAGAAGAACTACGAAGGTCCAAGCGGTGGCATGGAGACAGAGGGTGTCTTTCGCATTTTCAATCGTTCCATATCTTCGAGAAATGTGCGCTATACCAAATATTTAGGAGATGGCGACTCAAAGGGATTCTTGAAAATCAAACAAGCAAAAGTGTATGGTGACACAGATGTTGAAAAGTTAGAGTGTGTGGGCTGTCCAGAAGAGAATGGGCTCACGATTGAAAGCTTGAAGAATGAATTCAAAGGATGAAACTCTCAGACGGCAAGGCAATTTCTGGGCGAGGTCGGCTAACTGATGCTGAGATTTTACTTTGCAGAAGTACTATGGTCTCGCTATCCGTCGCAATGCTAAAACCTCTGTAGATGAAATGGCAAAAGCTGTTTGGGCTATATATTTTCATAAACTCTCAACAGACAGAAATCCTCAGCACGCCTCTATGTCCTACTGGGGAAGAGAGTTGGTGTAAATATAACAAGAGTGTTGCTCAAGGAGGAAATTATGTCCATGAGCATTCATTGCCGGAAGCAGTGCTTTGGCTATCAAAAAATCTTCCGTGACCTGTCGTCAAAAGAGCTGTTGAAGAAATGCCTCCATGGAGCACAAAATTGCAATGAGTCCTTCAACAACTGTGTGTGGGAAAGGATTCCCAAGAACACTTTTGTGGGAAAAGAAACCTTAGAACTCGGAGTAATGGATGCAGTCATCTGTTTTAATGAAGGGTTCTCAGCCGAACCTTGGTGCTGAAGGAGCTGGGTATTATTCCTGGTAAAAATATGTGTGACGCACTGCAAGAAATCGATCGCATACGTGTTCGAAAAGCTGAACATCTCATCAAAAAATGAATAAAGATGCAAGATCACTGAAAAGGCAAGAAAAAGAAAGAGGGAGGCATTGGAGGCTAATATGGATTCAGATTATGGTCCTGGGAAGTTTTAATTTTGTTTAAAATAAGAATTTAGTACATTTTTTTGTTTTTTTGAGATTTTCTCAAATTGCATGTTTTTATTACATAGGTACGCTCGTAAAAAAACTAATGCATCAAATCTTCTAAAATTTTTGTGCTTATGTGAACTTTATGTGCATGTAGTAAAGTGTTTAAAATTTGCTTTTGCCAAAAATAATTTTTATGGAAAAGAAGTTTTTTGTGAAAATTTTTGAATTTTTGAAAAATTTTCAGAAACGTTTAACATATTTTTTGCTCTTGTATAAGTTATTATGCATATATTGCAAAATAAATTACTTTGTTTAATTCTTTAAACATTTTTTAATAAATGTATGCAAATTTTGTGTGAAATTTGCATCAAGAATTTATTTTAAGCGTACCTTAAGGTAACCTACTTTTAAAAAAACTGTAATGAATGCAATATTTTCAAAAAGTCATAAAAATTAAATATATGCATGTTTCTATTTAAATTTGATTTTGCTAGAAAGCTTATAACTAGTACTTTCCATAAATGCTATACTTTAACTCATAAATTATATATACTAGCCTTAATACACACTTCCGTTAGGTACAAAATATCCAAATTTGTCAATGTCGACAACGTCTTACTTCCCTTAAGCATACAACAATTTATTTATTTTGAATGCATTTTCAAAGTAAAAACAATATAATTCTTTATTTTAATAAATAATGTATGAAAAATAATGAATATGATTTAATTTACTTTGAAAATATCTGAAATAATCAAATGAACTCTTATGTTGAGAGTGGTGTTGTTCTTGCACTTAAAAGTACAGTTTTTAGAAGTTGAAGATGACTTTATTAAGGAAAAAACTGCAAGAGAAAGACGAAGTCTGTGACAGATTTAGCGTTATCCAGGGTGCACCACGAAACACCACATGGCTCTCCAAAAATTTTAGATTTCTCGAAAATAAAATTTGTTCTTCTTGTTGACTGTCAGGCTGCCATTTATAAAGTGGCAAATTATACTCTCCCCCCCTATACCTACATCTATAAAATTTAACTGTAAGACCATCATTAACACTTTACTATCTGCGGGAAAGGAAATTACTTTACAATGGATCTCTAGCCATTGCGGCTTGCCTGGTAATGAAAAAGCAGAAAATCTCGCTAAAAGGGCTTATTTTTTAAACCCATCAGATACTCCTACTGACCTGAGAAATGTCAAACTCCTTCTAAAATTGGTTAACCATCACCAGCGAAAAATTAATTACAAAGAGAATGCAGTTGATGCCTCTGGGAGGACCCTGCTGAGCTCATGTATTCCCAGAGATCTACCTAGATCTATAGGGGTCTCCTGCTTCAGGTTACTTACTGGGCATGATTTTCTTCAGAAACATCTATATCACATTGGGCTTGTGGATTCATCATTTAAAAGATTGACTGCATTTTATGTAGGAAACATGTTGACATGGATGGCGAGCATGTTTGGAAATATTCCGCCCTCTAGGAAGCCCACACTTCTTCACATTTCAAGACGCTCTTAACTCCTGGTGATACTTCATTTCTTCATTGGACCGCAAGACGTATTATGCTCCAAAGAACCAAAATAAAGACATAAAAAAAACTTATGTTGAGAGAAAGCTTAGTTTCAGCATATTTCTTCTTGAATTTTTCAATATCAAAAAATGTTTGACAGGTATAATTTTAATAATTTTATGTTTAAATTTACTTAACTTCTAGATAAAATTAACTCTATTGAGATTCTAATATTATGCATTTTTACTAATGATTTCTTAACTATGGTTAAAAATTTGTAATGTTAAAATCTTAGAATAGAATATTAGAATCTTAAAAGATTGATGAAAGATTTTAATATAAAATTAAAAAATTATATCTATTTACATGTAAGAAAAAATACAAACATATTTTATAGAATTCTTTAAATAAGATGCTAAAGATTAAAATAATATATAACAATAAAATGTAAAATTAATTTACAATCACATAATTTTTATCATTAAAATATATTATGAGTTATTATATATAGAGATAAAGCATTTATTATTCCTGGTGCATGTGATCCTTTGCGTAACAAATTTGTGCATTCATTTATTAAATGTTTCGGTTTAATAAAGGGCGAGTGTTTTTGAAGATGAATTTCTTTAAGCAGAATGCTTCTTATTTATCAGGATTCATTATTAAAGGAAATTTAAAGTAAGAAAAAGGGATAAATTATTTAATATTTTATAAATTCAATCAATGGAAAATAATTAATAAAATTGTAGCTTTACACAAGTTTTTAATGCATCCATTTGAAAGAGCAGGAAAAATGTGGAGCGTTGTATTTCTTTCGATTTCAAAATGATAAATATTTCTAAATTGTTAGTCAATTTTTACATTAAACTTACAAGTGTTTCCGTCATGTAATGTTTTATTTCTTAAAACCATTATTGATTTAGATCATATCTAGGTACATTGAAGTAATCAAATTTTAATCTTTAACATCTTATTTAATCTTTTACACATCATTTTTAGCCTATCACTAATGGTGCTCATTAAAACTACATATGAGAAATGTGGCTAAATTACATTTTGTATTGTTTTTTCTCTTTAATTAATATGATAATTTTCTTACAAATGATAATTTTATAAAATTGAATGATACTTCGTTATTCCTTTTCCACTGTCTGCACTTTTGTGTTTATACTAACTTACTTTGTATAGAATAATCTGCTGTAACTTATTATGTAATTATCGTTTTCCCAGATTCATTTTATATTATAAATATTCTCTCAAAAGTATGATCAATATGATGTTAAAAAGTATTACTTATTACAATCATCAAGGGTTATTATATCAGAATGATATATTTAAAGTACGGCGTAAGTAATCGTAACACTTTAAAAACATCTTCAATATCTAGGTACATATTGCATGTAAGCTACAGAGGAAACGTTAAAATTGAAAATAATGTCATTTGATATTAGCAAGCAGAAAATAATAATATCACCCATTCTGAGGAATTTATCAGTTGTGTAATTTAAACCTAGATCTTAATATAAGGATATTTATTTTTGCTGAATCATGAAGCAGAAACTAGGAAGCTTACCTCTCTATAAGGTTTCCCATTAATACAGTACTAAACTGTAAGGTCTCGAACCGAAATCCTTACATAAGGGTGATGGATTCTTTTACACAATATGTATGTGGTTTCTGATGCCGCTTTACAATTTATTTACTCTTATTTAGATGCTGTTGTTACAAACTTATATTTGAATTCAAAATGATTTTATTGAATATTTCTCTTTGCATGAAAGAAAATATCATTATTTCAATTTAAAAATTGTTTCAAAGAAAGCATCTAAGTGTGTGCAGCTGTAAAGTAGCAAGCATTCTAATAAGAAAATTCAAGCACATTAAGTAATTACTAAATAAAATAAATATAAAATCTATTCCACATAACAGTGTGATAATGTTAAAAAGTAGACGAAGAGAGTACAAACTAAAAGAAAAGTAATTAATGATATCAAAAATCAGAAAATTAGTATTGTTAAAAAAGAAAAAAATGATATAAGATATTTTTAAAAAATGGGATCAAAATATGAAGCATGAGTTCGTTAAATTTATGATTGTGGATTATTTATCTGTTCATTTAAAACAAATTGTGTTAAAACAAAATCATTTACATGAGCAGCATTTTTTAGCTTTTTAATGGTTGACAATTTAAATCATAGTAAATTGCTTGTCAAAAATTTCTTTCTTTTTGCTATCACTAAAGAGTTTCTATTTCTGTTGTAAGTAATCCTTTCAGTGATTTTTTTTCAGGGCATCTCTCATTGAATCTCAAATTACGATTAAGTAAAAGGCTAAAAAAAGAAACTTTTGGGATTATTTATAGAATAAAAAGAGGCTAAATAATCATAGGTTTTGTATTGGAAACGTTTTCATCAAAAAGAATTCCATTGTTTATAGATTTCTTCAAACAAGTCAGAAGGGTGTTCGTTAGCAAATTTAATCACTTATACCAGACAGGTTTTCATTTGAGAGCAAATATATAAAAAATAGGTAAAATTACTTCTAAAATTAATTATAATTATAATATTTAATGAGAATGGAATGCTTCAGAAAATTTTTATTCAATATCCTAATTTAAATTTTGAAATGGTAATTATTTAAACATTTTAACCATTATAGTCAATCTTCAGTTTGTATACACATGGCAGGAAAAATTTAAATACCTTAGCGTACTTTAAATACAACTAAAATTTTTATGATTGAAAAATAATATATTTTTTATAGTTGAAAATAAGTTCCTTCAAAAGAATCAATTTTGAAATTTTATTTATACTTTTTTCTTTAAATTTGCAAGCATTAATAGTTATTTCTGGAATGCTTCTTAAATGTTAATTAAGATTAATTGAATAGCAAATCTTGTCCCCTGAAACAGGTTGTTTCTTCTCGTTTACCTATATATGTGTTTATTTTCTTTAAGACAACATTTTAATATAGTTTAATTTTAAAGCAAAACATCCAGTAACGATTTTATTTAAAGCAAACAAGAATAAGTATAGATAAACAAGTGGAAATCATCGATTTCAGGTGGCAAGAATCAATCTTAATTGACATGTAAGCAATATTCGAAAAATAATCCACACTTTTATAAAGAAATAAAATATTGGTTATATTTTATGGGATACTGAGATAAACATACAATTCATTAGTTCATAGTTAAAACAAGATAAAAATATTTCACAAATTACAATTTTATTTTAACTAATTTAACTGACACAAATAAATGAAAAAATGCTTGAATTATTTGAAAATTTAAATTTCGATGCTCTCTTTCTATTTGATGTCAATAATATAAACAGAATTTTTTATACATTTCTTTATATGTTCTTACATTAGGTTTTAATTTTTCAGAATGCATAATGTGAAAATCTCAAATATTTAAACATATCAATTTTATGCATAATTTCTAACAATTCATGAGGAAAAACTTCTTATATTTTATCTTAAATAAACTAGTGCATGAGGTATTACTTTTTGCCATTTTAAATATTTTTTTAAGCTAATCGTTTAGGGAAAGCAATTATGCCAGAAAATGCATATAATAAATAAAGAATTTGGTACAGAGAATTTTTATCGAGCATTATAAAATCTTTACCTCTTCACAAAAGTGAGTTGTTTTTATTTCGTAGGTTGTTTAAAAATTGAATAATATTTGAAACGACATTTATTCAGGCTTTTCCATTTATGTTTTCCATATTCAAGTAATCATGTCTTAGAAAAATTTCTAAGTTTCTTTTCATTTTTCGAATTTTTAAGCTCATTTATGTCAATTAATTTTTCTTGAATGTCATTTACTCTTCAAAAATAAAGTGTTTATGTATTTATTTAAGAAAATGAAATATTTTCAAATATATAAAAATTGAATGTGCCATATTTACTTGGATAAAAGAAATTGAATACAAAATTTAAATTTAGTAATGAAAATTCATGAAATATTGAATAAATTATTGGAAAATACATAGTGCGATTATTTCATACGTATTTATATCTATTTTATATTTATATCATGATTTTGTTCTATACTGTCGATGAGTTAATAGCGTGAACTCATGGAATACAGCATCTTGAACCGGTGTTTTGATACTTATATAAGAAATCGTTTTTCTAACTAAATGAACTTCGACTCTGTACATAGCCATGCGATGGTGAACTTAGCCTTGAAATATTTTGAACTTCATTTGTAGGAATTCAATGCAATGCATTTTCTCTGTGTTCACTCTGAGATCATAGCTGCCAATCAATTTTTATCATTGCAGTTAAGCATCTCTTTAATCCTTACGAGCGAAAAAATTTGCTAGAGACTGTCTTGACAAAGCACTCTCATTATGCTCCGATTTTTTATCAGTTTACGCTCGGTACTTTTAAAGTAAAATATATTTCTAGTTTATCAATTAATATTCTTCCGACAAATCAAATTTGACAACATTACATAGAATACATTTTACATCGCATAAAGAGGACTGAAGTAGGGAAAGTCTGATATACCTTTGGTTTTATTATTATGAGATTTAATTTAGTTTCTTAAGGAAGTTTTCTCGCATATGAGAAATGTAACTGCAAACAAAATTATTAAATTATTGTAGATGCAAATATAGCAATCATTCAATATTCTGTAGTTCTATGATTGAAATTTAGATGTGTAGATTAGTATTATAAGCTCATTGATTATATATTAAACTAAAGTTTCAAAAGTGTTTCAAATACATTCTCGAAAACTGCATTTCTGATCATTAATAAATTGTTGAAGTTTGATGCAGATTATAAATGAATTGCTTAAACAACAGTTTCTCTTTCAAGGAAATAAAGGTTATTGGTCTATCTACATTACTATAAATATGTATAATATAATTTACCTCTATCGTGATAATAAAATTTCGGGAATTATTTAAAATTATCAACAATTAAATCCATGAAATTTTAATATTTTATTCCACTTAATATCATAATTTCACAGAGGAACTGGAATTCTTATATTGTTATTCATAGTGAAAATTTTCAAATGAAAATTTAGATTCTATTTCGAATGATATAAAACTATTGATACTTTTATTTATTTCAGACTTATTGATAACTTAGTAATTTAGGATTTATCAAGCCTTTATGAATTATCAAGCATCTCTTGCCCAATGTTTGCACGAGGAAACATTATAAAAAATAATCAACTGATCAACATACAATTTGAGAGCAAAATGCATGCCAGAATTACTTGAATTAATATGATTTGTATAAAAATATTCCCATTAATGAAAAGTTATAAAGTATATCTCTACTTGTATATAACTTCAATACTAGAAAGTCCACTTAACCCTTTTTAAACTTAAAAATATAAAATTACATCACTATCAGGAAGCAGCAAACCCATACTAATTTCCAGAGTAATAATGATCATGTTTTTCATTCGTTATTTAAAATATTTACATTAAATTATATTTAACAAGGATCTGCAATATAAATTCATATTTCATATTAGCCACAGTGTATTGGACACATTTATTCCAAAAAATATCATTTCTCAAAAGGATCTCAAAAATTTGAAATTCAACTTCTATAATTTTTAATAATAGTATATTTCTTAATAACTTACTGTGATTTTAAGAGAAAAGGAGATTAACAACAAGGGAGTAAATGGATTAAATATATTTTGATGATCACATTACTATATTTGCAGCAATTACGACGATAAATATTTCCATAATTTTGCTAGAGTACATCAAATATTGGGTCATTATCTTAATCTTTTTGTTCCCATATTTTCAGTTAAGTAAGATGTTATATTGATGATAAATGTTTTTTGCTCTCTGTTTTACTTATAATGGAAATGTTTAGAGATTTCTGTGTCACGTCTTCTAAAGTTAATAAAAGCATCTCGTAGGTTTTCAACTTTTGTTCCTTTTCACTTCATGAAAACCATGATAGTTAATTTAGTATAAATATATATTATCGTATTTTGTGATTTTCTATATTTTCAAAACAAAAGGAATTTGCTACACAAACAAATTTTATTTAAAATCCAATTAAGAACTATTATACTGTAATAACTATCTTATTTGCAAACATTTTAAACTTTATGTATTTTTGGAAGTTTAAATTAAAATCAAAATGTTGTCATCTTTATTATGGAAATAATGTATTTAATACTAAGCGAACAAAATGAATTGATTCGTACTAGAAAATTTATGTTCTGAAATTTGAAAAATAACATGAAAATTTATGTGAAATTTTTTAAAATATTAATTGATATATGAAATATAATAGTATTTTTTTACAAAACTTAAGGTTATTGTTAAAAGCTTCGAATAAATAATAATTATAATAATTAAAATAAGATAAATGATTTCTTTAAAAAAATAGAAAATTGAAAGTTTTTAAAAGATATTTTATAAGTCTACATAAATTTTAGCTTTTATAAATATAATGAATATTTTTCTAACTTAATATAGAAATCAGTAATTTGAATTAACTATTAATTGGGTAAAATTGTAAACTATTAATTGGATATTGTGAAATATATTAGTAAGGAACGATTAATTTTATATAAACTATGAAATAAATATAAAAAAAACAATATTTCTTTATCAGTAATTATTAAATCATTTAAAATAATTTGGGAAACAGGGATTAAATCATCTGATTTAAGATATGTTTTTACACGAAAATGAATAGAATTTTTTATATTTAATAAATATTTTAATTTAAAACGAATAGCAAATATATTTCTGTACTCATATGTTAAAAGTTTGAAATATAAATCTAGATAAAATCTGAACATAAAAGTTTTAGTTTTTCACTCCCATTTTCTTATTCTCCATGACCTGAAGTCTTTACCTATAATACTGACTAATTTTTTGCCAACAATTCCAAATATTACTAGAAATATTATGGAAGAGAAATTGTTCATAAAATTTGTTTTTAGTTATATGGATAAGGATATAATATGTTCATTGCATTAAATTTATTTTGCTAACATTTATTTTATTCGCATTAAATTTTGTGAAGACTTGATTTATTGTTTTAGTACTCTTATTAGAAACAGGGAAGATCCAATTTAGAAAAACATTTAATTATATTTCTGACTTAAAATTCAGCTTGAGGTACACTTCCCAATTTTCTAACAAAAGTATATCTCTTACACAAAAATATTTTCTAAAAAATCTTTGGGTTCAATAACAAAAAGTACGCATCATAAGTAAATGCGCAATTCAATTGAATATTTACATTGATTTAAAAATCTTTCATAGTTTCGAGAAAATGGTAGACTCAGTGGATGCGGGGTTAAAAGTGGAAGCAAAGAACAAAGTACTCCGAAAAGTTCCTTTTTCCCCACAAAGAATTTTCCAAAGTATGCTGTCAGTTTGAAAGAAAATCTAATCTAAATTATAATTTCAGATTCAGTCCGGAAATTTAAACTGAAAAAGGTGAATTATATTTTGAATGATGTATCTTTTTAAAAATATTTTTAAGTAAAAACATCAAAATATGAAAAAGTATACTTTTATCAGAAAGAAAGATTACTCATTGCATTCTGAATTTGAAATAATTTATATATATATATATACATATATATATATATATATATATATATATATATATATATATATATATATATATATATATATATATATATATATATATATACATACATATATATATATATATATATATATATATATATATATATATATATATATATATATATATATATATATATATATATATATATATATATATATATATATATATATATATATATATATATATATATACATATATATATATATAATATGTATGTATATATATATATTATAGGTATTAATTACAGAAACATTAAGGCTTTTGTGGAATATATATCTTTCGGCGGCACTTGGATTCATGATACCGTCAAATCATGTTGAATGTAGTACACTAGCAATTTCATTGTAGACATGAGAGCTCTCAAAATTTCTTATTTAGAATTTTTATTGGTTAAATGAGCACTAATATAGCCTTAGCTCTATCATTGGTTGGAAAAATAATAATCTGATACAATTAATGATTTTAATTATGTGAAGAAAAGTTTACTATACCTACAAAACAATCAAAATGAATAAAATTCTTCAATTTTACAATTAACTACTCAAAATTTAAAATTTTGCTTTGAAAAAATACAATTTCATAGAGAAATATTGTCAGTAAATAATCAAAAGGGTGTCATTGTTTAATTAATTTTCATGTTAAAATTTTTGTTTTAAATGTAAATGAATTATAAATTTTAAGACACTAAAATTTATTAGAGAAATTACAAAAAGATGTGTCTTTTTTCTTCTATTAGAATAACTTAAAATACCAGAATAGATTATACAATAAAGTACTTTTTATAATGTACTTTTGAAGCACAGTTATCTTTTTATCGCATAATAATTTTATTTGATTCTAGGAAAGAATTCTCTACTTCATATTGTGAAGTTCGAAATGTTGAAAGTATGAACATTTTAATAAAAATGGCTCCATATATGTAAATTAGAAAATTCTTTTATTGTTCCTTGTTTTTGAAATTGAATATCAACATCTATCGCTTTCCATTTGATAGCTGAAACCTGTGTATTTGAATTATTTGTTCTTTATAAAAGCATCATTTTGTATGGTCAACTTAGAAAATATACAGCATTACTTAATGAATAAGTTTATTATGATGAAACTCGCATTATTCATATTAATATCAAAAGGTTCAAAAATTAAAGAACAATGGAAAAAAAAACTGCAAGATTTTTTCTTAAAAGTGTCAAATCAATGTCATTAATAAATGTTTATTTTCTATTCCATTCTGTATCGATTACTTGTCAATTCAATGTTGCTTTCTTTCATGAGCTCTTGATTGCGTCAATGCAACGCAGAGTGTGAGATTAATATAAAAATATATTTCCACTTTTAGAAAGATAATTTTCAATATACATAAAAATTGTTAATTAAATGGGAGATAGTTGAGAAAATAGTTTATTGAAATTCACTCGATAAACTATTTATATAATAGGCAAACATTGAATACTTAGCAATTTTTTAAAAAAATAATCAGCATTGTTTAATTAAGTGCATGTTTATTACTATTCAGAAGTATTCAGAAGTGAGTGTCCAGATTATGCTGTAATGTGTTTCGAAACCCGACGTATGTTGAGTTTTCATTGACTGTGTGACGTATTCTCGTGTAGCGAAAAAAAGAAGCTGAAAATTCTCAAACAGCTAGTCAAAAAACACCTTTTCACAAACATTGGGATTTGTGAGTAGTAAATCATGTTATTAAAAGAAAGTTTTTCACTAAATCATAAAATACTATTATTTTAATGTGAATTTAATGAAATTCAGGCTGATGTAAATTTTACAAGATTTATAAATTTAGTTTATACATTGCCACGCATTCAAAGAATATTTCCTAGTAATATTTATCATGTAACATCAATGTATGACCACATATTTTATGATATAGGAAAACATTATATAGGAAACTTGCATTTCCTAGAAAATAATGCAGAAATGAGAACACTATTAAAACTGGACACACAGGATTCATAAGACCATATGAGAATTTGGATTTAACTTTAATTAAAATTTGTGAGACAAATATTTATGCTATGAATAGAGCAAACTTCAAATAGTTATATGACAGAGTAAGAAAATATTATTTATAATTTTTCATAAACCAATCAAACTGCCCTACGTGCATGTAAATATTGCTTTCTATTTTACAAGAAATTTTCACGGAATAAGATGTTTTAAAACTAATATCATAGAGTGAGATATTTTAAGTTTTGAATGAAGGTTAAGATTATTTAATAACAAATTGAATTTCGTGAAAATTTTTACTAGATATTATGCATGGCATTATTTTTCATATAATTTTCTTTTTAATAAAAATGGCTTATATTCTAAGGTAATAGATGCTTAACCAAAAAATGTAGAATATTTTCCGCTTAATTTTTATGAATTGTTTCTTACTATTGTATGGTTGTGCGTGCAAGCTTTAGTTTCGCATTGAATTTTAGTATTAATTTGTCATATGTCTTTTAGTTTTAATTTCAGGTGTTGTTGATTTCGTTTTACAAAGCTTTAATAAAATTATTCAGGATGCAAAAATTGATGGACATAATTGAAATTGCTGTAAATTTTTTTCAAACATTTTTGTTCAACGAGAAATATTTTTGACACGTTTTCTTCGATCACTAGTTGATCAGGAGATATTAGATTTCGTAGCAACTGTTTTGATAGTTGCTGTACTTTCTCCTTTCGTTGTTTCTTAAGTTGAGCCTTGCAATTTTTCAGCGGTCACTTGCCGTCGTCATGTATTCCTTCCAGCTTTATCAATCTTTCTGATTTGTTTGAGTCAAATATTAATTGATGGCTTAAAGTTGACCATGTATGCTCGTAAAAAGAACAAATACTTTAACTAAGGAATGTCAGAGATAACGAAATATTTCCACAAAGAAAAGTTTTAAACATTTTGCGGTTTTAATTGGAAAAAAATTTTTAGACTCATCTACTGAATTCTCTTTTCTAGTAATCCAAAAAATTTGAATTTTCAGCCGTCAATACTTTGTATTTGGTAATAGGCTTTGTATTTGGAAATTAAATTGCAATGATAAATCTCTGATTTGTTACTATGAAGAGTGTTTCGAAATTTTATTAAATTATTTACATTTCATATTGAAAAAAAATCAGCATATCATCTAATTTCCAATTTAAAGATTAAATTAGAATACATAACATACAGAAAATAATATTAGTTATTAATAATAAAATAAAGTATTATTTAGATAATCTTTAAAACAAATTAAAATAATTAGTTAAATGCCTTTCAAGTAAAATAAAAATCTAACTCAAAATATTAAAAAAAAAGAATCTAAGAGTTGAATTCACTATTATTTATATATTAATTGATATATAATGAAGATTCACTTCAGTGATTTTAGTGTCAATAAAAGATACATTAAAAAAATTTTTTTTTAATTTTTGCTGTGACTTTTATAAACTTATCTATCAAAATTGTTAACTCAGTTTAAGGAAAAAAAAAGATTCAGTGCTTTACACATCCGAAGTTCTAAAGAAAATCTATCCACAATTAAGTTTGTTGATTGGTGTTGAATAGAACAAATTCACACACACATTTACTTAATTTATAAGTTTTTTTTTGAAAAATAAAATCTTTTGATTCATACTTATTTTATTTCTGACAGTTTAGTTAAAGGAAAAATCATTGAAGTAAGAAATTAATATGAGTATTAAGTAAATCCATAAATAATTTAATAAGAAAATTCAAATCTTCATATATAAAGCAGCTCATAAATATTTTAATGAGGAAAATAACAAAAAATCTTACAATTTTTTTAATGTAACTCGTATATATATATATATATATATATATATATATATATATATATATATATATATATATATATATATATATATATATATATATATATATATATTGATATTTGATATAAATTTATGTTGATATTTCTAGTCTTCACGAAGCATGAAAATCTTTTATCCCATAAAAATTATCCACATGTACTGCTGACATTTTAAAGTGGTATAATGCGAAAAAAATAATTATTACCAGTTTAACTATATAAATTAATACATTAATTTAATTTTTACTTTTCCATATTTTTGCAGTTAAATAGTTTTTAAATATTTAAAATTTTAATTCAATATTTTATTCGGGATTAAATTTTAATTTATATTTCCTGTATTATTTTCGCGTTGTATCATTTCACACACACAGTATTCATTTCTATTTCTCATTTTAATTTTTTATTACATTTCTTTGTCAAAATATCTATAATTTTTAATATTAGCCATGAGAACCCTGTTGCATCAAACTATTAAATATAAAATTAACTATGTATAGTTAGATTTTTTTAACAAAAACAGTGGGCAACTTTTTCATAAAAATATTCTTTGAAAAAATTAATTTTGTTAAATACTGAAATTTATGTATTATATACTTTAATTTATATCCATAATAAAAATATTAAAGTGCGTAGAAAATATTTTATAATGGAGCGTTTTTATTTGCATTGAGGGAATCTATTTGAGAAAGTAATTGACGTTCTTTCTTCTTTCTGTAAGAAAAATGAGATGAGGTTACAAAATATTGTTATGCCTCGTAAATATTCCAGTTATCCGAAAAGGTTTATCTTAAAAAAGTTGAAATGCTTAAAATTTCATGTAATGCATATTAAAACATTTTTCAAATTGAAG
The DNA here is from genome assembly GCA_030067965.1 of Latrodectus elegans. NCBI lineage: Eukaryota > Metazoa > Arthropoda > Arachnida > Araneae > Theridiidae > Latrodectus > Latrodectus elegans. The sequence goes on from CM057810.1 coordinate 5,091,544, forward strand.
AACTATAAGGATGAAAAGAATTAATGCATTAAAAGCTGTACATATGTTTACAATGAAAATAATACATATATATTTCGATGAACCTCTGTTTAGTCTCTCAGATTTTTCGAACTGACATCACAGTCTAAGTCGTTACAATTAATAACTGTTTTAAAATATCTGCAATATTCTTTAATATATTACTTTAATATTGTGCATGTTATCAAAGTGGTAATATTTTGTATAGACAAAGAACTTCCATAGCGCTAACAGAAATAATGACGTTTTGTTTCATTCAAGACAGAATATAAATGTGACATAGATTTAATTGATGTAACTGATAACTTACTATAAGTTACTATTTTTTTCTTACATCATTATATTTTACACAATAAAATCTTTCCAAGTATAATCCTCCTTGGTAATATATTTTTACTTTGGTAAATAAGATAGTAAATTTAATTCGTATATAAAAGGCAAAAAACAAATACAAATTAAAAATGATTTTTAGTTAATAAAAAAAAATTGATGATAATATTTTTGTTAAAAATATAATTAAAAGTGTTTATTACCTTATAATAAGTTTATAAAAGTTTTAAAAAGTTTTTTTCTAAGTTTTAGTTTTATAAAAGTTTTCATTTTTAACTAAAACAAATAAAATAATTTTATATAGAGTCGTATGTTTACTTCTTCATTTTAACGAGTATACTTGCTTACGCATTTTTCGAGATTTATAAAGTTCTTTGATATACATTGCTTTTAAATTTGATAAAATAATTTGCAACGGTATTCAACCTATCATAATTGAATTATAAGAATGCATTTCTTTTTTAATTGCTATTAAATTCTTTTTGAAAATTTAATAATAAAATCCTACTAGTTTTTAGACGGAAGAAAAAGAAATAATAAACTTCTGTAATATGCGTACAAAAGAATATTTCTGTAATACAAGCTAAAATTGAGGAAATCTCACTGAGTAAATGATCTACCAGGTTTTCGAAGCCCTCTAAATATATTTAGGCCTAGTTCCTGAACTTTTCCTATGTGAGTTAATGTTTGTTTTGAAATTTATTTTCCCAGCCAGTTGCTTTTTTAGTGTTGTACCTCCTATTTTATGACTTTAAACAAGGATTATGATACCTAGTGTAAATGAGGAACTCCACGTGAGTGCTTAACCAAGTTGTTAGTAAAGTTTAAATATTTGAAATAATATAAGTAACTGAGTTTGTATGTGTGTAAATCGATTTGTAATTTTATGATTGAATAAAGAGAAATTTTTAACTACAAAAACACATAAAGCCAGTTTCTGCTTCTATTTTTCTGGTTGGAATCTCGGTAGAAAAAAATAAATACGCAACACAATGTTTAAAAAATAATACATTATTTAAATTTAAAATATTGTTAGTAACAGCTATATAATAATGGTAATTAAATACACAACATGTGGTGCCTTAGCCAAACGAGATGAATTCAATTCACTTCCTCAGTGCATAGTGGCTGTGAATAAGAAATAGCTACACAGAGCAACATTGTGTAAATATGGTCGTTCTGAAAGCACAGTGAAATACTCGCAGTGCAGAGCTTTTTTGTAGCAAGAAATTGGAACAAAAAAAAAATTGTGAAACTCAAGTTTTTTCTCCTAATAAAGTCTAAGAATTCGCTGTTAGAGGCATGCAGAAGATTCTTTTTAAATGGCAACCAATTATGAGAATGGCAACCAAAATTGAGCCCACTCGATATATAAAGTAAACAGTTTCTAAGCTTATGTATCACACTTGAATGGAAAAAAAATAAAATTTAGATAATAAATAATGATTAAATTCAATTTTAAGATTTATATTAATCATTAAAATGATTTCAATTATTTTGTCCGAAATTATTTTACTCTATAACTCTATAAGCAATTGTTTTTCTTCACTTCATTAAAATGATTTAAATCAAATATAAATATATGCAATTTTTATAAAAAATTCTATTTTTTTCGTAAGCAATGATATATTTTTTCTAATGGCAGATTTTTGACAGTTACAACTGCAACATAGTCTATTAATCTATTGTTCCCTGATACCCAAGGAACCGGTCAGAAACAGCGACCTCTTAGCCGCCGAGGCTTTGCCCTGGTACACCACAGGGGTGGGCCACCATCGCTCCGTCACACATGCCATAGGGTCCCGTTTATAGGGTAGGCATCATTCACACTTCATTCACACACACAAGGAAAGGACAAAGACAGGATAGAGAGTGAAAGTACATCCATGCCTGGACCGGGATTCAAACCCAGGACCTTCTTATCCGTAGTCAGGCACGCTGACCACTAGACAAGTTGGCCGGCTGTAAGCAATGATAACCCTTATTTTACCCTTAAGATATAAAAACCCTTATTTTCAGCATGCGGAAACATTCGTAACGGTTGTAACATAATCATTCATAAGCGGAATTGCATTACAGACATTTTTAGAGCATAAGTAAGTAAAAGATTAATATACATTTTTATATTAAAATGCTTTACAAAGCATTTATATATGATGTTATATCAGCAAGAGGTTAAACTTAATTCTAGATTTATTGCTTACACTGTCATTAATTTTTAAACATTTAAGATTTTTCAAATTGTTTTTACATAGAGAATGGTTCAAATTAAATGTTATTTAAAATATTTTAATTGAAAAGAGTTTTTCCTTAACTTAAGTCAATGTTAAAATATATTGAATATTTTCATTGAACCAAAATTAAACTAAATTACAACTATATATATATATATATATATATATATATATATATATATATATATATATATATATATATATATATACATATATATATATATATATATATATATATATATATATATATATATATATATATATATATATATATATATATATATATATATATATATATATATATATATATATATATATATATAAACATAAATTTCTTATCGTTAAAATTGTAATCTTGAATTGTAAAGTATATGAAAATAAATGCGTTAGAAAATTTGTTTTACATAATGTTTAATTTTTTTTAGAAACGCGTATGTATATTTTACCTTGTGAGAAAAATTAAACATTTATATTCTAATGGAATATTTTAAAATAGTTCTTTTTCAGTTAAGAAATTGTTACCTCAATTTGCACGTGTGCCTTAATATGAAATTTTATGCTCAATAAGTACTTAATAAAAGACATATATGGAAACAAATGTCATAATTCCATGAATGATTCTAAACAGAAATTAGGGAAAAGTCTAAAAAAATAAATAAATAAAACATAAAATTATTACTCAATATGTGCTATTGAGTTAGTTAAAGGGTGCATATTTGGGAATCCATTTATCTTGTTTAATTTACCAATATTATTATTAAATTTAGTTATTAGGAATTATTGGATGTTTGGCAAAGCAATATATAATTGAGCAATGGTGTGCACGGCACAGCATGTGCCGTGCCACGGATGAGTGCTGTCCAAAATAAACCGGGCCGGTGCTGGATAAGTAGTGGGCCAACAGATTCTGGCCATTGTTGCCTGAAGCTGTTGGTCAGCATTAAGATAGTTAGCTTTAGCGCTATTTTTTTATTTTATCGGCAAATACTATTTATTTCAAATAACAGTTTTTTTTAGATGTTAATTAATTTTCAGATAACTTTTTTAACTTTTTAAAAACTCTTTTTAGAAAGAAATCTATTTTTCATTATTTATTGTGTATACCGCGTGACAGTATGACTTCAGATAGAGCGAAGAGCTTGTGGCAGCGTCGGCCATTAATGTGAAGTGGCGGAATATGCGATGTTGTGTCTGTGAGCCAGCAGAAATATAAGATAAGTACGCATTTATTATTGTTGTTTTCATCAGGATAGAACTGTTATGAATGATTTAAGAATGATAGATTAATTTTATGTTGAAATATTATTTAATTACTTGTGTTAAGAAAATTTCATTAACTATTGATAACATGACAACAAGAGAGAAACATTGGAAAATGTTTGTCATTGTATTGTTTTAGAATGATTTCATTACCGTGTAAGGAATTGAAAAATTTATCATACACAGAAGCATTTTTTCATTCTATATATTAGTAATACTTAATCAATTAATATAATAAATTTTTCAATGTTCAATATTTTTAATCGAATTCGATTGCTACAAGGCTTAAATCGATTTATTACATTGTTTTGTTTGTTACGAAGCAAATTCATGAAATAAATGACAGTCTGAAATATTCTATTTGAAATAGCTTAGATGCTTATCTTCAATGAATTAATGAAGGATCTAGTAGCATTTATGATTAAAAAATTGTGTGCGAATTCCATATAAACTTTATTTCTTTTGTTTTTAAAATGTTTTCTTATTTACTATTATTTTTCAGTCAAATTTTACTGACTGAAATATTTAGTCTCTTAAGGATTCATGGTTTTAAATTTTGTATTCTTCTCAAACATCTGTTTAAAGGAATGAAAAAAATTTACAATGCATAAACATTACAAAATTGCACTTATAAAATTGTTTTTATGTATAGCCCTGTTAACCATTATAATCGTTGTGGTTTTCTTAATAAAATATTTTTGTATCTAAAATTGTAAAATATTATAAACTTGAAAATATAATGCTAAACATAGTAAATTTTACAATTTCTGTAAAAATTGACAGATTAACTTTTAAAAAAAAAAAAAAAAAATAAAAAAAAAAAAATAAAAAAAAAAAAACCCATCTAGAATTCTATGTTTGGAAAGTTAATAATCAAGTATTTGAAGAAATATTCAGATGGAAAAATTCTATATTATTATTTAAATTACTTATGTAATATGTTAACTATTTCTGTATAAAGAATGCCCTCAGATGTAGCAGCTTAGTAGCTACTCATGTGTTACATATTTTATTATATTAAAACTCACATTTTATGTTTTTATTTATGACAAAAAAGTTGAACTAAGAATTAACTATACTTTCAAACAATTTGTTTCAATGAAAATATAAGCTAACTAGAGTGTTAGTCCTTTTACATTTTGGAGAAAGTGATTAAAATTTCAAACATTTGATGATATTTTTGACATTTTCATCACTTGATTATTTTATAGTAATGTAAAGGGTTGTATTGTTATAGTAGATAGTCAACAGGATAATGGGTAAATAATATAATTAATCTTATATGTATATACACACATACACACACACATAAACATACATTTAAAACATTATTTTTTTCTGATTTACCGATTTACAAAGTCTGATTATAATGACAATATTGACCTAGATATAATTTTGTCAAAATTATCTTTATTTAGTTTCGGTTTTTCTTTTTGATGAATTGCAGTTAAATAAAGAATTTAAACACAATTTTTTACACAAAATAAATTAGTAAGGTATACAAATAAAATGAATATAATATGAGAAATAGTTAAAAAAGTTATCGGTTTTGAGTTCAGAGATGCTTCTAATTTTGAAATTCACTATATAATTTTGAACTAATAACAAATAATGTTTAAAATATTGCATTTGTTAACGGCATGTTTATTCTATTGCTTTAATATAGTAGGCATAAGTAATATAATCTTCCATATATATACATATTGCTATATTTATTAACTGTTTTATATTGCCCGATATCTCTTTTGTTATGAGTTTTATTTGAGTATTTTACAGCAACTACAGTGGTTAAAGTCAAGTTTGATAGTAGACATTATTTTATGTTTGTTTTTTATTGTAATTTATAACACAAAACAATTAAATTTAAAGCCCTTATATTGGTCAAAATTATTCAAAACAGCACTTATCAAAGAGGCAAAATTTTGTGATATCCATCTTGAAAATAATTTAATGATTTTTATGAAGAAAAGAATACAATTTAAGTTTAATCCTATTTATCAGTTAAGCATTTAATATTTTAAAATTGATATTTCATTTATTAACATGTTGGATGTGTTGCTTTACATGTTGGATCAGCTATTTACTGATTGCGAGTGATTATGAAATCAAAACTTAAAAAAGAAAATAAGAAAACAACATTGCCAAAGTACATAAAGGAAATAGTTCGGTCTTTATTTATACATATAATCCTTTTTGTGGCTTCTTGCAAAACTTGAATTTATTATAGAAAATTTGTTTTATCAATAATATTTGGTATACATAAATTGTACTCGAAAGTGACCTTTATGTGTTACCATTTATAATATTACCTTTATGTATTACGATTTTAAGTTTTAAGGCATTTTTTTTTCGATGTAACCAACATAGCCTGATTGAATTTATTTTATCTTCTACATACATAAAGGCAAAAAACCTTTCGTATCAAATCAACTTTCGTTTGGAACTAATAAATATTTTTTTTATTTATAGAACTATCTGCTCACGGATGTCATGCTGTAGAAGCTGCGAAACCAGTTCCTTTTAAATGCTTCTATAATAAAGGCATACAGACAAAAACAAGTCTTAAGTGAATCAGTTTCCTCATTGCCAGTAATACCAACGTTTGAAGAAAAACATGTATCTGAAATATTTAAATGTACAATAAATTTTGAAGTATTGCTGAACTTTTTTTAATCATTAAATTAAGAACAGTCTATAAGTTTCTTAAATATTTTAAGTGCTTCCTTTATATATTTATTCAAAGTGAAAAATGTTTTTTATTTTTCCATAAGAAGTTTTTTGTAACTTGGGAAATTTGATTTACATATTGAGTAGTTATGACTATGTAAATTAATCAGTTGTAAAAATAAAAATAAATGTAATCATATTATGTTTGCAAATATAGTTTTACTATAATTCACTTTTAATATATTTTTTAAATATTTTTTAAATAAATGATAACAAGAATATCCAGGAAACATTTGATAAATAAGTCAATCATCATAATGTTTTGTATAATTTTGATATACATTTACAGTAAGCCTTGAATGTAAAATCAAACTTATTTATTCATTTTACTTTTCTTAAAATTAAGATTATTTTTATATTAATTTTAAGCATTTTACTTAAAATATTTAAAAATAAAGAATTTATTTTATTCATTTTCATATTTAATAATTCACGTATGCTAAGTGATATAATTATGATGAACAATATCTATTTTAATAGGTGTTTTATGCTTATATATTGTCTCGATCAATGACCACTTCTAACCATAAATACATATTTTTCCTTAATATTTTTCCATATCATTTGTAATTACAAACCAGATAATTTATTTCTTTGTGTTACAATTTTTTTAATTATTTTTATTAACAAATAATTGTAATTAATGTAAATAATATATAATTCTTGCAAATAATTATAATTGTAAATAATATTCACAAATAATTATTTTTAATGTAATTAAATGTAGTTAATATAAGATTTGTGCAAATAATTGCAAATATAAATATTATTAACAAGTAAATACAGGTAATATTTTTAAATATTAAACGAAGTAACAAATTATGGCTTACATTTATTATTGATGGCTACTCGCTAATATTTTATTTTATACATTAGTTCTGAAGCTTATAGCGTTTCTAACATCTCCCCACTCCAACGTAAATATGGTACCTATTTAAACTAGTCCAAAATCAATAACATATTTTCTAATAATATTGGATTAATTTAATATTTTGTGCAAAATAAGAAATAAAAAACATTTTTATTTCTAAATAATTTATAAGTATGTTAATTACTTGTGATATAAGTTTAAAGCAACTAGAATGCATTTATTCAAAATTTGTAAATCTTTTGAATTAATTGACATAAGTTTTTCCATCAGTCTGAGAATCACCACTTAAAATTAAAAAAAAAAAAAACTAAATTTCATGTTAATGAGATTTAGAATGGAATATTTTATAATTAATTCAAGATTTTCAATTTGCTTAAAAATTCATTAGTATTTATTTTAATAACTATGATTTCATAAATTTTACTTATGTGTAATCGTAATTTATATGTAAAAAGAATTTGATAATCATTGATGTATATTTTATTAACCGTTTCTTATTAGTTCAAATATGATTTTTAAAGCATGAAATACAAAGTGTATGTTATAAATTAATTACATTTTTTTATAATTTTGAAAATGTAAGATTCTACGTTGAATTTTTGAAGTTAGATGATTAAAATTTCTACTAAGTCATTCAATTGAAATTATTTTCATTGAACCCTATTATTTGTCTCTAATTTTAATCAAAGAATTGACAAAATTAACATATATATATATGTATGTATGTATGTATACATTGAAATATTAACAGGGATATATAAACTAAAACTAAACTCTGTGGCACAACAGGACATGCAGGCCAACGCCTACAGTGCCTATATGTTTTCCTGACTGAGAGCCCTGGAGTACTCAGCATAACGCAAAACTCCCAGTGTTTAGTTTCCAAGCATATTCATTTATATATATATATATATATATATATATATATATATATATATATATATATATATATATATATATATATATATATATATATATATATATATATATATATATATATATATATATATATATATATAATGTCAGGTTATTTTAACTGCTCAAGTGCTTGGCTTGTTTTAATTGTAAATTTAATTGTTAAATATTGTAAGTTTAAAAATATTTTTGTTGGATTCTCCTTATTCAAATGAATAATATAGTGAAATAATACCTAAATATGTGATAATAAGTGTTATACATGATGTTTTACCTGATTTATATAAACATATCAACATAATTTTTTCTGTTTTTTTATCTGGTCTGTTATTAACATCCTGGTGTTTTTATTTTTGTAATTATATTTAACAATTCTGTTTTTTTTATTTTCAGAGAGTATTACAACAAAGTCAACATCTTTACAAGGGGAGAAATTTTTTCCAGAGTTTCAATTCGGAAGTTTGACCACAAAAATAAAAAAAAATAAATAAAAAAAACTGGTAAATTAAAATTGTCAAAAAAATTTAAAAATTATTTTCAAATGTAAATATTAATATATGCATTTTTATTTTCAGTATCATAAATAAAAAAATTTTGATTCCATTAATTTATGGACCTTTCACTTATATATATGCTTTTTGTTGTGTAAATTTTTATAAGTAATAAAAATGTTAATCTTTATACTTTTTGTATCATTTTTCTCAGCATCTTATTGCATGGAGTTAATTAATTTGAAGAGTAAAATATTAATTTTCTCACAAAGAAATTATATGTGTGTGTGTACAAAGAAAAAATATATATTTAAAATAATTCTATAAAATTATCCTTAAAAAACAACTGGAATTCTTTCTTATCTTCAAGTTCAATTTTAGCAATAAATTGACACTTGCTTACACAAGAACTTAAAAAAAACAAATTTATAAATAATGAAATTCTATGATAACAAAATATTATTTTAAGAACATAGATTATAAAAATGATTTCAATTATTTAAATAACCGTAAAATTTAGACAACATTGTAAGATATGAGTTAGTAAATTCATACTTTTAAATCGTTCTATATAATTAAAAACCAAAAATGCCCTTAATTATATTTGACATGGATAACAATTATGTCTTTTAAATTAGCCAAAATATATTGATAGTATTTATTTCATGGATTTCCAATACTCCTATATAAACTTTAAGAATATATACAATATTAACAAATGAAAATGAATTCCATTTTTATAGAAATTAATAAATATAATAAGCCCTGCGTCGGTAAAGCGACTATAGTCGTCTAAGCAGCAAAGGGCCGATGTATAACCCTATATGGGCATGTACTGGCAATTACAAGGGCCACATGCCGTTAATATGGCATTGATGGCCACCTTGCGTGGGGCCAACAGCGGTGCCGATGAGGCTAAATAGTGAAGGGGGTTGGGCGCTGCTGGCCTAGACTACTGACAGCAGCGGGCCGTTGTATGCCCGGCATCTTTGTGTTTCCTGGGTATGTGATGCAATGTTTCGCAGCTTTTATAGCTAAAATATGTTTTTACTGTTAGAGTTGTATTTTTTAATTTTTCGAGATGCATGATGAATTTCTGATTGTTATTCATATTACTTAAATAATGAACATTTTCTTAAAGGCGAATTTTTTTTTATAATTTAGATATAATGCGAATATTTTATCCCTAGTTTTGTGCATTCTCTATTTGAAATATATTTTACTTAATCTCATAATATTTTTGTCCGCTAATGACTGACTACTTAAAAGAAATTATTGAAATTATAATTCTAGTTTTTAATATGAAACTTTATTTGAATTTCTAACTTCCAAAATGATTCTACTTCATTTTTGTCTTTTATTAATATATTTTGTTCTTTTAAACACTACATAGATTATAATTTGAGACATTGGTGAAATGAAGAATTCCATGAAATCGAAATATTTTTCAGCAAAATCACCGACAATAAATTTCTAAATATCACAATAATCATCATTACTTAAAACAAAAATCATTAATATACAAACTGTGAAATATACTCCAATTATATATATTTCGTTTAAAGTTTCATATAAAATATCTCATTTAAATTTCAGGTATGAAACAAGCCTTAAATTTTAACATTCTTTTTCATTGGAACAAAGCATGAAATGTCTATGTTAATTTAAAAATCCAAGTAGAGGAAACTATGTCTAAGACATAAGACATTTCAATAAATATTAAATTATGTCTAAGAGATTTTATTTAATATTTATTGAAGTATTGCTGTTTTTATTAATTAATATAATTGAATTTAATATTACTGATTTTGGTTTTTCATGACAATTAACTGAAGTAATGTAAATTAAGAAATCAAACTATGTAGGCAGTATTTTGAAAGCATGAATGTTTTTTTCATCAATATTTCCAAAAAAATACAAATTAATTTCTTATATTTTTCATGAAAAACATACAAGAATATCAAATGATAAAAATGAATAAGATACAGATTTGCCTTTTTTACATAAATACAAATTAGACATACTAAACTCATATTTATTATGTTAATTCTAGTTTATATTCATAATCAAGCCATTTCATTATAATTGTAAAATCTTTATTAAATGTTTTAAACCTATATAATTACCTTATTCACATTTAAAAATAATTATTATTTGTCCCACACCGTATCTTTAAAAGTAAATATACATTCACAGTCTGAGCCCTTATGCTTTGTTAAATGCTTTTTGATAATGCGATACTTGAAAAATGACGTTTGAATACGGAATCGATTTATATTATTCGGATCACTTGCAGAAACAGTTTTTTTCCGCTATTTTAAGAGAAAACAAAAAATGTTACTTGCACGCTATATTCTCGTTACTACATTCTGGAAGATTGACCTTACTTCGTTACTTCATGGCAGATTCCACTTGATTGAACTATTGTTCATTATAAAAATTCGAATTCCATTTTTCCGAATCATTTCCCTTTTAAGGCATTGAATGTCACTATTTTTTTACTCATAAAATATTTTGTGACTAATATTTTATTTCTATTTTTAATAAAGTAAACATTTTTCTTAAAACTGTCCAATGACTTTAATAATTTATATTCATATTTTCAGTAATACGAATATAACACAGAAATCGTTATGTATATATGAACTTAACTTTAAGAATTTTATATCAGTAGCAATGTCTAGATGTAACAAAAATATGTAATAAAGCTTGGATGTTTGTCTATTCAGTGCAGTTTTAAGTTTTCTTTTCAAGTTATGACTAAAATATGTCTTAAAATTTTTGCTTACTCTTTTTCAAAGAAATGAACTCTAATATGGGTAAAAATATCACTCCTGAAAATTATTATATTTTTAAGACAAGTTTAGCTTATCTCTCGATTCCTTAAAAGCTCTTTAAATCGTTTTTTTATAACTAATGAAATAATAGGCAATATAAATCAACAAAATATTACTGTGATCAAATTGAATTTATTTTGTATATATAATTTCAGTATTTCGTACTTCCTCAGTTTGAAGATAAAACAATAATTTTGAAATATCTGTGACAGACAGATAATAAAGATAAGAAGTTTATTGACATATCGTGTGGTAACAATCACATTTGACTTAAGCTAGTATTTCTCTTTATCTTAAAGAAGCATAGAAATTCTTAAATTATTTCCTAGTTTATTTCGTTGAAAAACATCAAATATGAATAAATTCACCTTCAATTCTAATTGAACATTATATGCCTAAAAGTTATACGTAACATAGTAAATGGTACTTTGTGCTATACTAGTATATATAAATATTTCTCAGTATATCTCAGTATATACGTGTATATATAAATATTTCTGTTTTTTTTTTCATTTCTTCTCATAATTTAGATATAAAGATACTAAAATCGAAATTAAATTTTAGAGAATAAATTGCAACATTTATCCCGTTATAAAATAAATTTTCAAAACATTTGTTATGATCATGAGTAATAAACTTTTCCTAAATAAATTTTTTGCTTATTTCAGGGAAATAAATTTAGAAAAAAGATATGTCTTTATCAATTATGAAAAAAAGATTTTTTATTTATTTCAGGGAAACAAATTTAGAAAAATGATCTGTCTGTATCAGTTATGAAAAAAAGTTTTATAAGTAAATCGCATCAAGTTTTCTTAATGCGATATAAATTATTAATAAATTAAAATTGTATCAAAGTCTTGATTAACAAAGTTACTAAAAACGAAATTAAATTTTAGAGAATAAACTTCAACATTTATCCCGTTATAAAATAAATTTTCAAAACATTTTTTTATGATCATGAGCAATAAACTTTTCCTAAATAAATTTTTTGCTTATTTCAGGGAAATAAATTTAGAAAAAAGATCTGTGTGTATCAATTACGAAAAAAAGATTCTTAATAAAAAATATTAAAAAAGAATCAGAAATCTGTATGATTCAATTTTATACTTTTTTCTTCTTAAACAAATCAGTTCATTTCATCATTAACTAATGTGATGAGTTTAAAATTTGAATATTTTTTTGAATAAAATAAATTTAAATTTAAGTGCAGTAAATTTTAACTGCAATAAAATAATTTTTTGGACATTATTCAGATCTCATATTAAAATATGATTATAGGTAAGTTTAAATAAATTAAATACTGAAAGTTATAAAAATTTATTACTATACACATTATTTATTATTTTGCAGATATTAGAAATTTAAGTTTAAAATATAATCTATGAAGGCAATTAGAAATATGATATAAAATCGAACATACAATTTAATATTAATAACAAATTTTGTAGAATACAAGTCCTTTGTTCAATTTTAAATGATTAATTAAATTATTTTTTATCAACAAACATGAACTAACTCAGAGTAATTCTGGGAATGCTTAACTTGAGACTAATTTTTTTAAGAAGACTGTAATAGCTCACATGCTGAAGAAACAATAAATTTGTTTTTAAATTTTGAAAATTAAGAGAACTTGTAATTAATGGAAGTTTCACTTAAAATACTTTCAAACTCAAAATGTTTCAGTAAAATAGTGTAAACTTCATTATCTCCAGGAATTTTGAAGCAACTATAAGGCTACTCCATTGTTGAAATGAAAGAATGAAAATTTAAAATACTAGTGTATAATTATGTAATTTTAAAAAAATAAATATAGTTAAAATGGAGCTGCTGTAAGCAATTTGCACAACTAATTGAAAGCATGTTTAACTCAACAGTCTGCATTCAAAATAAATAAGTATGATTTGTGTCAGAAAGTTAGCAAACATGACAGTATTATTAAAATATGCATATTTTTCTTGTAATTCAACACAAGGTTATATTAAAAAAGTAGGTGTTATCTGAAATGTATCTTTCGGGATATAAATTGTTAATGTTCTTTAGAGGAGATAGAAACACAATAGTAATCATTATGTACTAATCTGACTTTTCCAAATGAAACTTTCAAAAGTATGTGAGTGTGATTACAAATATATATTATTTAAATGTTTCCTTGCAAACTAATCATTTTCATTCAATCTAGGTAGCAAAATAAATACTAAACTAACACAAAGAATAAATATTTATTCATAGGTTAAATTTGTTATATTAAAATACTCTTAGAATGGAGAAATTTGTTTATTGATACTCTTTTCATTTTTTTACAAATTTTGAAACACATCTTGTAACACGAAATTAATCTTGTTAATCCAAATATGACAAAACTGTGAAGATAGAAGCCCTTAGATTAAATTTTCCTTTTCTATTTCAAATGATTGAATCAGAACCAGGTTAAAGATGTGACGAGATCAAATCAAAATAATTTAAAGTGCAGATTTAACGTACTTTAAATTTACAATTAAATTATCTTTGTTTACAGATCCTGTACGTTATTACAAATTAACAAGCTATGTCTTATTAAAGAAGGTATGGGTTATAAGTCTTATTTGGTTTCATTATGAGTAAAAGTAATAAACAGTATGACAGTCACACTAAATGAATTTGCATGTAAAGATTAATGTGCGAAGTCACTCACATTTTTAGAACTAAGCAGATAAAAACATTGAAAACAATATTACTCCAACTTAAATGCAGTTTTTCATAATTATTTTGTTGTTTGCTATGCATTTAAATTTACTGTCTAAGTATTAATTTATTTATAAAATATTCTAATTTAAAAAATGTATATTTTTCTGGTATAAATAAAATTCCAACCCATATTTCACCTTAATGCAATATAAATGGCGATTTTGAAAACGCTAAGTAGCTAGTCTAATGTATCTTTTTTAAAAATTACTTTAAATAATATGTATGATAAATTTTTAGCAATAAGCTTATTGAAAAATTCTTTCTGTAAACTTTTCTGAGTACAGCCCTTTTTAGGTTTATAAATGCATGAGTAAGTACTTATGAAAATAAGTTATTCGAGTATTTTTTTTTCAAATAAAAATAAATTCAAGTTTCAGATAAAGAAATAAACGATTGCTGTTCATAAAGAATTACAGAATGTGATTAATATGTTTTAATGTTATTTTAGAATCATCGCAATTAAATTTAAGAAATAAGTAAATACATTTTTATAGTAAGAAAAACTATGTGGCATTTGACGAAATAAGAATAAGTAAATAGAAACCAATCACGTAAATATGTATTAAGTCATTTTGGAAATTATTGTGGTACAGAATTACGTGGTAAATTAATTCTCACCAAAAAAATAAGTAAATGAAATGTTTTGTTTTCAGTGCAACTCATTGTATATCTAACATATTCTTATGCATTTTTTATTTCTATCACTTATATTGCACCATTATATTGTAATGTTATCACATAAATCTTTATTGAATGAAATGATTTTTTAAATTATCATACAAAACATTAGTTTCTTCCCATGAATTTAACATCATGACCAAAATATAAATGCTTATAATATCAAAAACACACTATTTACGATAACTTTCGTCAAATTTATGTATTAACAATATTTTCTCGATCGGAATAAAAAATTAAATTTGAATTATTTTCTGGTTTCTTTACGTGGATAAATTTGATGAAATATTGATTAAAACGATTTCAATGAATGTTTTACATTTGATGCTGAAACTGTTGTATTTCATTGCTAAAATATTACATTACAAAAAATATTCATCTATTATAAATTCTGTTAGAGTGATGTTTCACGTTTAATGGTAATTTTATTGTAAGTTATTTGTAAGCTGATTGAAAAATTTTACATAAGCAGTGAACCTATTTTCATTTAATTCTGAATAAAAGAAAATAATGAAGCAGATTTTATTGTATATATTAATAAATGTTTTTTAAATTTGTGTCTCTTAGGTCATACTAATAAAAATCAAAGTCCTGTCAATCAAACAAATAAAAAACTAATAATTATAAATTTTAATTATAAGTCTGTACTTAATGTAACACATCAAGAACAGTCAGTATTTCATGTGATTTCTGAATTTCTAGTAATTTATGTAGTCATTTGTATTTTGAATAATTTTCAAGTAATTTTAAACGATATTTTGGTTTTATTATTTTCATAATAAAAATAAAATACAATTTACCAAAACCATATGTTGATTTAATGAACAAAAGTTAGCCCCTACAAATCATGTAAATTTTAATGTCATTTTGTTATTAACTTCAAAACAATTCAATACAATTTGTATCGCTTTTAGTTGAAAAAATAATTATATTTCTTTTTCAGCCAGTATTAAGATTTATATTCACAAATTTAATTTGAAATTTTGGTGAAACTCATTTTGTCACAGAATCACAGACTCGGGAAATGATCAGTATATTTATTATTTTGAAAATCATCAACACTAATAGTGAAAAATCGTATAGTAAATTGATATTAAAATTTCAAACTACAATGTGCATGTAACAATATTAAACGTGAAAAACTAAAACAGGATTTATAGGAAAAAAGGAATGGAAGTTACAAATTTATTAAGCTATACAGACAAATCATTGCATTTGTTTTCACTGGAGAATGAACAGGCATATTTAGGCATAACTGTATCGAAGCAAAGTTACTCAAACCAATTTGCTAGAATTAATATCATGCTCAATTATCAAACTAATATCAAGTTGTTTGATTATAAGGCACTGTAAGCATATGCTTAAGAGTTTTGTGGAATGTGATGCAAGTATCAGGAAACGATATTATTTTTTTTAAAGATACTTTGCTTTGAGTTTTTAATAAGTTTTCACATACTATTTTTATCACAACTCAACCACAAGCACTGTGTCACATGTATCACAGGTTAGTCATGCATGGCATATTTGATATATACTTCAAATTGCTATTTATTGCGTTATGTAATTCATGAATCAAATGTTTAAAAGTTCCTTAAGGTTGGAACGATTTGTGAAGATAAGCAACTTGCAAAAAGGTATTTTTATTTCAGTTATAAGAAAAAAGCAAGTTTACATTTGAAAATGTTGTTACAAATTTATTACGGTCAACTATTTAATCCCTCGTCTTACTTTAACAGAAAAAAATGCTAATAAAATTTCTGGAAAACAATGAAGATGCTGATGGATTGATTAGCAATTGGTTATCAAAAAACCATAAAGAAAAATTATCATCAAAATTCCTTTAAGAAGCAGTATTTAAATATTGAATGATTCTTCAGGAACATATCAAATATAGAGTAAAAGTCTAATTTTTGGAACGTTATAAAATATTTAAAGAAATAGTCAAATGTGCCACGCTTCATTTATTGGAGGAAAATTAACGATTTTTAAATAAGTGATAATTAATTATTGATTTCTTCTGAGATTTATTTTAGAATTATTTTTTGTTTTCATTTTTTGTGAGACGTAATATTTGTTCTTAAAACTGATCATCCCCAATGGAATATATACCAAAAATATTTTTCTTTAAAACTGAATAAGGTTTTGTTATGCAAAGAAGGAAATTTAGATATCTTTCATGCAGTTGCGAATGCAAAATGCTTGAACATGGCATCTATCTTCTGCTGTTTAACAATGTTTAAAATACTCCAAGATAGTTCACCACTTGGACAAGTTCAATCCAAGGATTCATGTACTTATGAATGCTCCTTAATTCAGAAATGACAAATAAAAATGCTCTTTGAAAGGATATTTAGTGAAAAACCCTTATGGTTGTTTTGTTTTAAAATATAAATGGATATCTGTCTGTATCAATCAAAAAGTAAAAATTCTTAATATATAAGATTATTAATGATCAAAATTATTTTACATTTAAATCAGTTAATTTTAACTGTATTAAAATTGGCAAATAATGTTTTATAAACTTAATTTATATGACAAATATTTTTTCACGAATTCATACAACATTGCTATAAAGTGGAATATCTAGGATGATGTAAGAGAATCCAAATTTTGATGAAAATATAATATTATTCTTTTTATTCATTTTTCAAGAATTAAAAAGGATTTTTTTACTTAATATTTCAATATAAAATAATGATATGTTAAACACAATGTCTTATAAAACTGAAATAAATGTGTCCAAAATTGCATGCATTATTATTATTTTTAATGCCTAGCAGAAAATTTTATGCTTGGTTAACATTTTTTTGTATTATAGTTATGCTAAAAATTAATTGTATTTTATATTAAGTATATTTTATATTTTTTCCCTATATTTATCATTTAAATTTAATTATAAATGTTTAAAAATTTCATAACACTTTCATTTATCTTATTTTTGAGTAATAAAAAAATAATTTGCAAAAATGAAAAAAAAAATTATTCCAAGAACAAATTAGGGAAAACTATGCCTTCATATTTCTCAGCAAATAATAAATTATGGAATTCTTATTCTGTTAAAACAGAATAAGAATTCTGTATTCAATGTTTGCAAAGATTTGGGAGATTCGCAAGACTAATGTCAAAGAATAGTTGGCAAAATTTCCAAATTAATTCGTATTTAACATCTCTCTCGAGAAAAAGAAAGAAAAGTTCCGAAATTCGTAAATATTATCATTGAAAAAATTCAGTTAATAAAGCTCCTTTTTCAAAATTTTCAAAAACTTTTCAGCTAAATCTAAATTGAAATTTCAAATAGTTTGGCTTCAAGCTAAAGTAAAGCATGGGAATGTTTTTTATTAGTTATTTATTGACATGTTGTCAAGATATAAATATATGAATATACATACAATATAAATAAGAATGCTCTAGCCATTTTTAATGATGAAAAAGAATATGACCTACAGAAAGTGTAGCCTATTGTTAGTCCTCGAAATCATCCGGCGATTCCTGCCAGCGTGGATCAAGCAGTGCAGTTCTCTTACGGTAAAACTCGGGGATTTCGGCAGAAGGAAGTTTGCGACTGATTGATAACATTCTTTAAGGATTTTCCTTCAAGATAATTGTATAAGGAATGGAAGAGGTGATAATATGATGTTGCAAGGTCAAGTGAGTAAAGAAGATGGCACAAAATCTCCACACGAAATCGCTTTATAAAATTTCTTGATTCCGCGTCACATGTACCCTCACGTTATCGGTCAAGAACTATTGTATTATCTGCGGACTCAATTTGTGAAATCAATACTTTGCGTATGTTCCTTAACAACTATCCCCGAAAGCTTGACAGATTCGTCTACTTGATACATCTGCAGACATACCCACTTCCTTGAAGTCGTAAAGCAAACAACACGGAACGAATTCCATGGACAAGTCTTATTCCTTCTCTACTGTGTGAGTTACGATTAATGAATGTGAGATGTGGACCTGATTTTATAAAAGCTCATACACATTTTTTTGACTGACAAATTTCTCTGCAAGGTTATACCGTAATTTGCGTACTTATTCTCACTTCATTCAATTTCAATGCGAACGGCAAGAAACTTCTTGTTTACCTTATATATCATGCTAAATATTTTTGGAATTTTTCTCTTTTCGGCTAAAGATTTATTGTTCTTAACATAATATTTTATTTTCAATTTTTAGTATTTGGGTTATTGTAACTTTTGAAACACATTCTGTGAATTTGTAAATTTAAAATTCATTCATTCCAATTGCTGCATTGTCAATTTCATATGCATAACTTCCTCATTTCAACAAATTTCTTAATTAAACATAACTAATTTTATTCACAACATATTATTTTTTTTAAATATCTGAAGTAATTTGAAAATATACTTCCAATTTAATTTAAATTTCAAATTAATAAAACTTTATGATTTAAAAAATGTTTCTAAAAATGGAAATTTGGTTTCCATTCCCATATTATTTAAATAAATATTTACATCATTTTCTCGCTCCTTAAAGTGGTTTTTAGCAAAAGACACGTGATTCGAAAAGTCTCCGATGGAATACGTGTAGGTTCTAACAAGATTCATTTCGTTGGACATTATAAAGATTTCTTAACTTTAAAAAGTAATGAAAAATTTCACATTCATATTATTTTTATTACTTTAAATAACAGTTTTTGATATTTGTATTGAACGTGTGCCTGTTAATCATAAAATAAGTATGAATTTATTAATAAAAAATTGCGCAAATATTGTTTGTAAGCATTTTGGACCTAACATTGAAGCTATTACTTACCATGCATTTGTCATTTAACCAGTTTAACTCTATTTTAAAAATCGGTGAAAAATTTGGATAGATCAATGCATTTCGATAAGTTAATAAAATATTAGAGTCTAGAGGTCATGTAAGGGAATGATATTTTTTTAATCACCCCAAAAGTAAAAGAGATTAATTAAAAATGCCTGAACATTTTTAACATTCCAATATCCTTCTTAAAATGAGCCTAATTTTTCAGAGGTAAGCTTCCTGCACCAAAGTACCGATTAAAAATTCTTTAGTTGATGATTATTTTTCTGCAAGATAGTCATTCAATCGAGGTTGCGATGGACATTAATCAATCCATATTTGGGATTAATTTGATATTAAACAAGATAAAATTCAAATTAGTATAATGAAACTTTCAAGATTGGCATGTGTTAGCTTATGCTGTCTACAATTTCGTGTACTGTGAGAAGCACAAAGATTTCCTTAATCTAAATGAAAAATATTGAAGTTTGTTTTTTGAAGGTTGGTTGGTTGGTTGGGTTTTCTGGCGCAAGGTCCAGATAAGGACTAGATGCGCCTTATTTTTTGAAGGATATTCCAAGTTCGAAGGCATCCTGAAATGTGTTTCATGAATCCTAAGATTTTAATATGTTTCGAAGATAAGCTAAAGATGTGTACGAGTGTTGGGAAAATGTATTATTCGTCATGGGTATAATTATTTAAAAAATAAAAAAATCTGATAATTTTAAAATTATTTAAATTATAAACTAATTAAAATATACAAACATTCCTGCTTTCTCTGTATATGAGCTGAATATAATTAAATTTATTTAGTTCGTAATATGACACAAAAATCGCATTTCTGATATGTTTATTTCTATTGCTTAATTGTTTGTAACTTAACGGATTTTGGCAAGAAATTAAATGCTAAATAATTAAAATAATTTAACATGAATTTCAAAGTTTTAATAGTTTGAATTCATTAAGACATTTTGAATTCAAACATGCTTAAGCTTTGTGAATGACATGAAGTTCTTAAAGTTTAGCTAAATAACTCAGACAATCATTAATATTGATTAAAACTTCTAAGCGCTCGAAAATATGATAACAACAATTATATAGAAATAAGGCAATTTATTCAAATTAAATGAACAATTCTCTATTTTAATATAAAATGGCACCAATTACACATTCCTGAAAAAGAAAGGAAAATACAATATTGACTCAAGAGTGTTGAGTTGCGCATCACATTCAGCAAATTGAATCACCACAGCAGTAGATGAAAACTGGAATATTTAAGTGGGATGGAATAAATCTAGTATGTTTAACACGTCAGCATGAGATGTACAAAAAATGTTTAATTCAATTGAAGTTTATGTAATTGAATATTTTGATTTTCTTTAAGGAATGCTTTTTAACTTAATTCCATTTTATGGAAAAATTTCAAATTAATAATGATGAAAATTATACTTAAAAATATTCCAGCGAAAAGTTAAAGGAAATTCCTTGAAATTTAAGCATGAATGCAATAAAAACAATTGTTACGAAGATATCTTCGCAAAATGGAAAAGTTATTAAAATTACTCTGTGTTTATATGTTGGTTTATTATGATTTATTAAGGTAAATTTTAAAATAGCTTCATATTTTATCCAACAATGTTAATTAATTTTTATTTCATATTTATGGATAACTGTCCACATTTTGTGCTTTTATTCGAAATGGAAAAACATGTATTGTTTTCTTTTTGTGGTAGGGCAAGTTTAATCTATTTTATATATTATGAAAATTACACATAAAAAGCTTATATACTTAATTGTGAATAAAAATTGTAGTGATAATTTCATTTTACATGATTCTTATAATATATTCAGCTGTGGCGGCAAAAATGTTGAAGAAAATTATAATAACTGAATAGTTAAAGAATATAAATCAATAAAAAATCTTAATATTATTTAAATTATTTAATAAAAAGTTTTCTTCGGGCTATTTATCAAATTTTAAATGCATTTTATATTTTTACTATTTTAAATGTATATTTATATATTGATGTGTAAAATAAAAGTTATACACAAGCATATAATTTCTAAATAAATCGAAATTGTTTTAAAATCCGATTGTATATTAAGAAAATTGGAGTTAAAATTTAAAAGTTCAAAATTTTCTAATGTAACTAAATTTTTGTGAGAATTTACTGTTTTTATGAGTACTAACATAGCCACAAAAATTGAAGTTAAAATGAATTAGTAAATCATTTAAGTGATAAATTCCATGTGATTGTTTGTAAGAAAAAGTAAATTATATATGAGCACAAATCGCTTGTTTGACATCAACTACAATCGCTATAAGCACTAAATGGATCAATTTACTCAAAATTTATTACTACAGGATATGCATCTAAAGTAAACTATATATATATATATATATATATATATATATATATATATATATATATATATATATATATATATATATATATATATATATATATATATATATATATATATATATATATATATAATATATATATATATATATATATGTATATATATATATATATATAGCTTACTTAATTATATTACAATCTGCGATGCTTTTTTTTAAATAATAATATAGGATATAATATACAGGACACACATATAGAACAAAAATAGACTTGCAAAATAAGATGTAATTAATTACATATTCTGAGAACAAAATGTTACTATATTTATATAGTGAAAGATTAAAAATGTTACCGCAATTTTGCAATTAAATTAAATGAACAATAGCTAACAATTTTTAAAAATATTTAATTAATTTTTTTAGTTTTGTAAATTACAATTGATATCTTAAAAAAATAATTGTTTAGTAGTTTACTATAACTTTAAATTCAAATTTTAAGTTGCTTAATTTATTTCATTTCACTTATCCTTTTATTACATTCAAGATACTTGATTACTGTTTATTCAGGTGAAAATTATGATAATCATAAAATATTAATTTATTCTGATAATTAAACTTCCTTACGAATGACATTCCTTACCTTAATAAGATATTTTTTATTCCAAGTTTTTAGATAAGACGATTTAAGATTTTTAGGTAATTTTTAATGTAATTTATTTGCAGAACGAAAATAATATTTTTTAACAGTATTTGTTCATTAATTAAATATTTAAACTCTATATAACATAATTTCAAATTTTCGTTCAAATTAATTAAGTAGTACATTCGAATTTAATGATTTGCATACCTTATTTATGCAAAAATTTCGTTTTTCAAAAAATAATCTTACTTCAAAGTACAATAAAACATTTTCAGGAAATATATTTACCTATAAATGCATAATAAATTTTGTAATTACAGTAAATTCATTTCTCGTATGTCATGAATAGAGTTATGTTTTCTTATTAACACTTTAGTATTATATGTATGCATTATTTTGAAAAATATTATTCGTATTGTGACTCTTATGAAATTTCTTAACTAAAGTTAATGAAATATTTCATTTTTATGTGAATCCATAAAAATCACAATACATCGCCATGATTTTGCCTTTTTCTTTCAAGGTACTCTAAATTGAAATGAATTGAATGCAAATTAATTTTGTTCTGGATTTTTTTAAATAAGCAAACACAAAGAACATTTGAGTAGAAATATTTTAATAACTTTGTAAATAAAGGGGAATTCACTATGAATTCTAATTATTTTCATTGACGTATTTTCAATGTTCATATTTTAATAATAAAAGGAAATGAAAAATATACTATTATTGTTGATGTAATTGAGATTAATTTTGAAAATCTGAATAGTTTTATTTGAATATTATTATATATGTTCTTAAAAATGTATTCAAAAACATAAACTAATATAAGTATTTGTAATTAATTATTTAATATAAAGTTTTCTTTGGGAACAATACATAGTTAAATAAAGAAAAATCTACTATTATTCAATCTTAACGAGATTATGTATAAGTATAATTAGACTTGGCACGAATTTATATTTCATTTTTTCAAACCATTAAACAAAATTTCGAAATAAAGCATTTTCTATACCTGTCATTAATAGAATATTTAAATCCTGTGACCCTTAAATTGCAAAATTAAAAAAGCAAAAAATAAATAAGTAGAAATAAAAAAATCTACTTATTACTAAATATCGATGTAAGTAGAGTTAATATATTTTATTTTGAAAACTTTATAAAATGTAATGAGTTTAATTTCTATATTTCTAGATTTATCATATTTACTAATTTTATCTTACTATTATTGAACAGTATATGTTTTCACACACTCAGGATAAATGATTGTTTCAAGTTTTCATAATTGCGCGGAAGCTCATTTCATATATGTGATTTGTGATTTTGTGAGGTTTACTGATGAAAGGTCCAATATTGGACATTTCTGCACCGTACAATATTTAAAACTGAAGGTAAAAATACTGTGTTAAAAGACTAGTCGAATGTATACAATGGATTGTATTAAAAGTTCAATAAAAGCATATGCAAAAGATTATTTTGGATAAAAATCTTAAATAGAATTCAAGAAACCTATTGCACGTAAAAATGCAAGCAAATTTCTATGTGGTTTAAGCCCAATGAAGTCTGATAAAATTAAATTTGTGGTATTAAAAAACACTATTCGTAAATCATTAAAATTGGGACAGACAATTAAAATGTGATGTAATGTGCATGGTAAATTTCACATGTCACAAACTGGAGCACTCTGAGACCAGAAAAAGTGCTGGTGTGTAAATTTAGTATGTCCAATATGAAGTCATGTGAGTTTTACATCAACTCTTCGCATGGGTGCAACTGGGAATGAAAGAATGTGTGAGAATATACTACATAATTTATTGTTCTTCTGCAAATCCCATTTTTTTGCAGTAGAAGGAAATGTAATCTTTGATAAGTTGTTTTATGTCAAAAAATGTTAATGCTGTATGTAAAATGTCAGAGGCATTTTTAGCAGCATTGTTTGCAAGTTCATTCCCAGCAATGCCAACATGACTTGAAACCCATCAAAACAAGATGTCAAATCCCTTATTCCTTAATATATTTAAAATATCCAAAATTTCCACAATAATTGGATGTCATCATATTCTGTGTACACAGCCGAAACTGTTGCTATTAAACGTGCTCTAGAAATAATTACCACAACCAATATGACCAATTGATTTTGAGCGATTTGTATATACGGAGATATGGGAGGAGTAATGAGAATGAATGTGTGAAAATAACTGTTGCAAAATAAGAGGAGATGTAGCTGATTTATTGTATCCAGTAAAGGGTTTCATTATAGTGATAACAGAAATATTCCAAGGAGGAAATCTTAAAGCATCTGTGACTTGAATATGTAAATCGGGGAACTCAGATGAAGACAGGAATGAATTTGTACACTCATAAAATGGTAATATGTTATGTGGCCGTGCAATATATAGCCTTCATAAAGAGGGATAAGTAACCATTGATCTCAAAGGGTGTTGTGATACTGATAGAATTTTAAAATAATGATGAAGAGAGAGTTGCTTACGTCTCAGATCAAGAGGTAACTGGATGCAAATTACATAAAGGCTCTTTGCAAGACAAGTCCGGAATGCTCCAGGACAGATTCGTAAAACTAAGTGATGAACAGGGTCTAATTTGCGCAAAATTGATGACCTGGCCTATCCATAAACTACGCTACCGTAGTCAATTCGAAATAGAATAACTGACTGATACACTCTTGAGTAATGCTTTACGATCTTCATCCCAAGAGGTATTAGAGAGAAATTTCAGAATATTTAATGATTTTTCGTATCTTTTGAGCAAATCTAAGATAAGTGGTATGATGGTTAACTTTTCTTATCAAATATAAGTCCAATATCTGATTAACTACGGGAATAGTTGTTCCCCTCACAGTGGATAAATTAATTTCTTTAATATAATTAAAGAAATTAATTTCTTGATTAGGATGAGGCCTAGTTTTTCTGCAAAAATGGATACAATTGCTTTTACAATGGTACAAAGTATGCCCAATTTTCATTACACAAAGCAATTAGATTATTGACAGCAGTTTTTAATTGCCATTCAATCAGTCACATATTGGAACCTTGGCAAGAAATTTGGAGATCGTCAACATATAATGCTCCATAGACAGATGTTTACAATACATGAAGAATGTTGCTGATGCAAATATTAAAAACAGTTACGCGCTTCCCTGAGGAATCCCCTCACAGTGGATAAATGGATTAGATAAAACAGATCCTATACGGATATTAAAAATGCGAGAATTTAAAAAAACGCTGAATAAAAACAGGTAAATTTCCTCTGAAATTAAAATTATACTAATTTTGAAGAATTCGCTAACGCAATGTCTTATCATAAGCTTTTTCTATTTCAAAAATTATAGACACCAAATTATGTCAGTAATCGCAACTAATTGAGTGTAAAGAGACCAGTTTGCACAATGATAAGAATAAAAGGAGTGGTAGATTTGTGGTCTGCTTATAATTAAAGAAAAATAATCAATGCTATCAACATTAAGATTTAATGAAGGTAGAATTTATGAACAGCTAAATCTAATGAATGAAAAATTCTTGATGGTTGATGGAAATAGGTTATTTCTGTGGAATTTAGTAGGCAGATATTGTTATTAGAAATGAACTTTTCAATTATGTTGCCACGAGGATTCATATTATCACTACTCCATAAGGTGTTATGACCAATGAAGTCACCAAGTAAAATAAAAGATGCAGGTATTTGATCCAACAAACTGTTTAAGCCTTTTCATGGATGATCGCGTGGGGATGTAAGTAAATGCTACAAATAGTAATGAGAGATGATTGAATGCGTACTGCAAAATCCTGTAATGAAGTATTAAGGGATTGTATAGTGCTAGGAATATTACAAGACACAAGAATGCATACACCTTCAGAAATTGAATCATGATTAATATCTTTCATCACACAATTATATCCATGCAATTTTTAAACTGTACTGAGGTTTCAAGAATGTTTCTTGGAGGGCAAAACAAATTGGATTATACAGATTTAGAATTGCTTTTATATCTTCTATATGAGTGCGAAAATCTCGACAATTCCAAGAAACGAAGGTTTCCATTAAGCTAAACTGGATGCGCCGGCATTGGAGCAAGCCATCTGGGAATCAGATGAATCTTCACTTAGGAGTGTTTCACCATCTGATGTGTCTGCGTTCTTTATATCTGTATTAGAGGTAATTGAGCTTCTTTCACTCTTTGAATATGATTTATGGAGCCCTTCTTTTGCATTCTTTAATTTTAAGGATCTTTGAGACTTTGATTTTGTGAAAGATATTGAAGAATTTCCTTTCGGAATAGGTGAGACATTTATATTAGAGAAATATTTGAGGATAAGTTTGGAAAATTTAAGATATCTGTTTGGGTACTGCAAAATTTCATGCCTTTTTTAATTGCTTGTGAATAGGTAATACCTTGATGAGGAGTGCGGGATGACACTGAATGCCTGGCTTCAGGGTAAAATAAGTTTTTTTTTTATTTTCACAGTAATAATTCCCTTTTCTAATATCCAAGTTGGGCATGATCAGGAGTACGAGAGATGTTCACCACTGCAGTGGACACATTTTTCTTGTAATTGAGACTGACTAATGTCATGTCCAACAGATGCACATAGAGCACAAGTCAAATGTCCCTTACAAGTAGTTTTTGCATGGCCAAATCGCTGACATTTAAAGATGGATGTAGGGACGTACACTACAATTTAGGTAGCTAGATTTTATAGATTGAGGTAGTATAAGAGTAGCAAACGTGAGTATAAGGTGTTTAGTTCTTGTAATTTTGCCCTCTCTCCTGATTGTAAAGCTCTGCACATGTTGTACTTTTTAGTTAACGAGATTACCTAAAATTTCTTCTTATGAAACATTAAATAGATCATCTGCTGAAATTACCCCTCGTGTAGAATTTAACCTACTATGAGAAGATACTATAACATGTATATTACCAAGGCATTTTAGTTTTAGGGTGGCTTTGGCTTGTTCACTTGATAAAATTTCAACTAAGAGATCACCAGATTTCATCTTGCGAACATTTTTGACATTGCCAACTGTAAAAATAAGACTTTTATTAATTAAGAAAGGGGAAAGATTATTAAAATTGCCCTCAGTTCTTTTAATAACAAAATATTTTTGATCCTGTATTATTTGTTTCTCCACATGGAGTTAAGAATTAGAAGTACATTTCATAGAAATAGGTTAATTACTTCAAGGCCTGACCACACCATCCACCACCGAGCCCAACAAGGGTATCCAGTATAACTGTATCAGTACTAGCCAGACCTCATACGCTTTCAATATATCTCTGACGTGGTCAACACCCTTATCGAGTCACACAACAGATATATGATAGCTTGATCCATGGAAGCGAATTGGCATGCTGAGGACTACAACACACCTTCCGTTTACCTGAAGCAGAGGCCAAAGTAATGTGTTGGTATCTTAGAGCCTCAATCATCAGGATCCTCCTTTCCAGGGACACGGGTATTCACGCACGGCAAACACGCGGGTGATTTATTCCCCAAAAGAAGCTAATAGCAACAGTGTGGCAATAGCTACTCAAGGGGAGCCCTCAACCTCTTACAAGGCAACCACAATGAGGGAGAAAAGGAAGAAAAGGCAGAAGAGGAGAGAGGAAAAGAAAGAAAGAGCTGTAGAGGAGAGAAGAAAAGAAAGAAGAGGACAGTTCACTAGGGTACCTCGGGATTGTGATACCCGTGTTTACCTAAAGAGATAAACCCCTGCGGGTGCTTATTTCATATAATACCTGAATGGCATTTTAAGTGCTGTTAAAATAGAGTAACACACTGTTAAGTAACACACTGTTAACATAACTGTGCAATTAACATAGAGAAATTAGGAAAAATATTAAAGTCATAAAACGTTTCTTTTCTCTCTTTTATAATTTTTATATATAGAAATCTATTACGTAATTTCCAGTTAACAATATCTTAATTGGAAACAAAAATATAACTAAAATTCCGTTTTATTCCATGAAAACGTAACTGTTTCGAAAAGAGCTTTCTGTTATAATTAACTTGTGTAATACGAAGCTCAAAAATATAACTTTATATTGCATAACTTTTCACACAAATTTCAATTCAATAATATGTCAATATACAATAGCGTATCAGCGTTATTCCGAGTATTCATAACAAAAATAAAAAGGTAAGCTTATGATTATTTAAAATATAAGGTAATACATTTCCTTAAATTTTTTTACATGCATCTCATTCTTATGATTTTGCGTGTAATAAAATTAAAAAAAAATTGTGTTTACATATTTATATTCAAATAATGAATTTCTTAAAAGAATGCGTTTCTCAATGATATAAAAATTAAAATGGTTTTTATTTACTTTAGAATTCTACACACGTACATTTTATACAAATAAAGATGAAAGCTAACATAATCGAACACATCAAATTATTATATGTAATTCTAAGGTCTCATTTTAATGTCAAACCACATTTAAAATTAAACTGTTAGTTTAATTTTCATAATTATCGTATTTTCGATTTTCCACGTTTTTTTAAACTGTAGTACGGTTAAGTTAATGGCATGTTGCACTTTATTCATTAGGTTATGCCTATGTATTTAAATCTGCAATATTGTGCTTCGATTTTCCTGCTTTTTAACTTAAACATTTTCAGAAATAACACATTGTGCTGTTATTAATCCATAATCAGAAACGAGATTTTGTGTTTGATTGTTCAGCTAAATTGTATGAATTTAAAATTCTAATGGAGTTTTTCAAACGCTGATGTCTTCCAATATAAATTAAATAATTCTAAAAAATAAATTAATGCATTTTATGATAAATTGGTTGTTTTTTTCACATACATACGTATATTCATTTGTAAAATGTGTTCTGAATCTTCGATATTACATACATAAAAATAGAAAAATAAAACTATTCGTATATTATATAAATAAATATGTTTGCTTCAAAATCAAAATTTTTATTTTTAGTCAAGAATTCCATCACAAATTAAAATTGTCTTTCCTTTGTTATGAAGCTGAAATTTGTTGATCGTACTGATATCTCTATATCTATGAATTGAAAGGGTAGAATGAACTTGCTGAAGATAAATATATTGTGAAAGAGGGTGATACTTCAATCAAAGAGACAGCAAAATAAAAATATTAATCCAATCCAATCAAAGATTTCTTATAGTTATCCTTCTTTTATATCAGTTTTATAAAATTTTGCTAATATTATTTTTAAATTTATTTAGTATTATTTTCTTGGAATATGAAATGAAATATTTTCTTAAATTTACTTCTATATTTCAGAGTGCCAAATTTTTTCATCCATTTAAAATCAAATTTTACTTTCTCTCATTAAACACTTTATTTAAAATATAGCGATGTATTTTGTAGATTTCTTTAGTTATTTAAGACTCAAAATAAAATAGAATTAGTGGAAACTGAGCTGGATGCTTTACATTTAAGTATTCTAATTTAGTCAAGAAATATTCTCTTAAAAGTTTGCCTTCTTTCGCTGCTCGTCATTCTTACTTGAAAATGAAAATCTTCTTATATTCACTTTTATTTGCTTTCCTTCTTTAAATATTACATTTTTTATAATTCTGCATATGACAAATTCTTAGCCTTTATAATGAAAGAAATTTTTACTTGCTCGAGTAAAAAACTTTAAATAATATAATTTGAAATCAAATGATAAAAGTTTGGTTATATTCGAATAATATCGGAGACATATTTTATTGAAGAATTATATATAAACAATGAATTTTATTCTATCAATTTAGATTTTTCATCTTAAATTCTGAGATCATTTAAGTAAATAACTTTTTAATATTTATTTGCATTTGGAAGTAATAAAACTTTATAAAGATATTTTTTATGTCTATGAGTTTGCTAATGATTTTAAGTTTGGATTAGAGCCACAAAAAATGTGAAAAATCAATTATATAAACAACAAAGTACTTTTCATGGTGTTGAGAAACAGGCTAATAAGTAATTATAGTAATACATTAGTATGGACTGTGAAGTTTAAAAAAGTGGAAATTTTTGCAAATTGTTTTCATGCTATACACGAAATTGTCCTTAAACAATTTTTTATTTATAAGTTAAAGAAAACAAAGCCATAGTTTTTTAGATATTGCTCTGAGGATTAATAATGTTCGGTGAAATTGATACATTATGTCTTTTTTTTTAACAGGAATGTTTAAAGGCTCTAAATTTTAAAAACTTAATATTGGTAAGTTTGCACTGTTCATTTTTCACGTAGACTTCAAAAATTCAGATTTACTTTTTTTAACCATTTTTGTTTTGCAGGAATCAGGCTGGACTCCCGCCCATAAACAGCAGCCCTTATCCAGGTAATCCTTCTGAAGCTTTAGCTTAATTGAGGGAATCCTCCACTGACTCTCGACTTTGGTGATTGCTCTTCAGGAAGTCGCTTTTTAATCTTATGTCTCCTTGAAGAAAAGAATGTATTCTTCTCCTTATTTTCTCTGTTTTATTTAGGGCATTAGTACACCTAATCTGTTTGAATGGATGTAATGTAGCTTCATAACTTAATGCTTATTTCCCAAATTTCCAGGAATAAATTAAACTCTAGTTTCTTACGAATTGATTATAAGACTAAAATACAGAAGATTAAACAGTCAAATTTTTAAAACGATATGACTTTTGCGAGCAAATCACTTTCAAATGGAAAGTTGCAAAAGAACATTTACATTATTTCCCTTTCTGTTTGAAAAGCAACGAATTTTTATTTAGTTAATACATTAATTTATTTTTACTTTCAGTTTTTATGAATAAAGGCATTATTTTTAATATTTTTGCTATATTTTTTTTATTCTACTATATGTTTTTATATTTCCTTTTCTTTTAAAAAGAATATTTGATGCAATTCATAAGTAATCAATTCATAAAACGGAATTTAATTCTGAAAAAAGTTTAATATTGTTTTCACTACGACAAAGTGTTTCTAAGTGTTAATGATAATTGATTTTGTTGAATATAAAAAGTGTTTTTTTCTTGTTAACAAGGTATTAAGTAATGCTGACAGAATAGTTCGTCAAAGAATTCAGTTATGTAGTTAAAATAGAATCATTCAAACTCGATTCATGTAAAATAAAAAAGTGTTATGAAAATTCTTCTTCTTGTTGATGGAGAGTAAATCATTTGTTACTCACCTACAAATAATTTGCTTTGTAAAAGAGGTTTGACGATAGGAAATTTTCACATTAACTTGCATTTCTTTAGAATAATGAATTAAATACATACTACCCAGGCAGCTTATCGTAAATTCATTCATTATTAGAAAACTTGCTGTTTAAAAAAATCCCTGAAAAAGAATTTATCTTTAGCAAATTAACGTTCTAGAATTTTATTGACAAACATGAGTAATAGATATATAAAATATTCATCACATTTATAACTGTTGATGACTAACCCCCATATGCACCATTAACCTTGACCAGGAGGCTAACTGGGAGTTCAAGGTAGCAACCTGAACCGAAGAATAAGAAAGTGGTATTCACCACTTTCTAATTCTTCGGTTCAGGTTGTTAACCTGATAGGGATAGTCGTTGAACAACTGATTGTTCAACCCACGAGTCAAATGTGATCGCTCATTGGTCAAATTAGTCATGTGATTAAATACTTACGAGAATGTCATGCAGAATAGTAGCAAATTACTTTCGTTATTAATAAACATGTTGACGAAATCATATGCATTTCAAAACTTTTTTCTTTTTAAATATTTATTTCACTTATTATTATTAACATGATTACAGAATTAGAAAATATATCACTCATTTTTTACCCTATTATTTATTTTAAATCTCTTAATACAAATATAATTCTGAATAGATATATTTTATAGTGCACAAACTTTGATATACTTTTCTAACTATTATTCTCAACAAGAACTAATTTTTCCAATACAATTAAATTGTATATGTATTTTTCTATTAAAATAATTTCTATGTGTTATTTTACTATATTTTTATACCCATTACATTTTTTTTTACAGGAAATAATTTTGCATACCAAATACTTATACTAGTATATATTATTCTTTTGCTTAAATATATAAAAATACAGTATCCTTTAAAACTACATGTAAAAATTATTTCAAATATGGTTTGATATGTAACTTAAGAATAGTTTGTAATGCAATAAATCAAATTCAATAAAAACTATTTTTTCCAAAAACCATGAATAAATAAAAATTTGCATACATTATAAACATAATTCCATTGAAACTTATTTTATTTATCTTTCAAAATAGAACCGAAAGTCAAACCTATTTTTTAAAAGGCAAAACTTGTAATTTAAATTAATCTTTGCTTCATTTTTTATGAATAACAAAACCTTACTTCACAGAATTCACAAAAAAAAGAAGAAGAAAATTAATATATTAACAGGCATATAAAATATAGAAATCAAAATATAATTCTGCTAAAAAAGAATTTCTTATTTTTATAGAAGAGTTGAAAACATTCAAATTAACTGTATGATTAGGAAATAGTATTAAAATTTGTTTTAATTCAATAAATGATTAATGTTGATTCTTTTGTATTCTCTGCAAACTTATTATCAATTAGATAATAATACTACTATTTAATGTAATGCTACATACAAATAATGCTAGTAAATTTGTGATTTAATTGTTTCATAGTTAATCCTAGTTTTTATAATAATTTTTGAAAACATCATTTATTGATGTGATTGAAAAATATAACACATAATTATAGATACATAGCCTTAAATGAAAATATATTCATTATGTTACTATAGACATATCACGGAAGAATTTATTAAGATTCCTGAAATTTTTTTAAATGTATTTTTGACAGCGTAAAAATTTAAAACTCACCTTAATTCTTGCATTTTGAGGACTAATTTACAGAAGTAAGTAAATATGGCTTACAGGGATAGCTACTGTCACCCAAGAGATTGTACC
Organism: Latrodectus elegans; assembly: GCA_030067965.1. NCBI lineage: Eukaryota > Metazoa > Arthropoda > Arachnida > Araneae > Theridiidae > Latrodectus > Latrodectus elegans. The sequence goes on from CM057810.1 coordinate 5,125,331, forward strand.
TGCTGTATATAGTGCACAGCATCAATTCAGAAATCATACCTCATTCTTTAGAGCAGTATTGTTATCGGTACTTAAAAGCCATTTTAACACAACATTTTGTACAGTTAATAAGTATAGAGATGCAACGATTGCACGCAATTGTAAAATATACCTTTTCTGTTACGAAACCTTTATGCATCAATTCCCCCAATGAGAGGATTGGTTTGAAAGAATTTTTCATCGATCTGCAAGGAAATGTTACAGTTAAATGTTTAAATAATAGCTTAAAAAGGTTTATTTAATTTCAATAAGTTCAGGGAGAATTAAACATGGATTAACTATACTAACATACCATTCCGATACATAAATATATTTGATAAAAATGTGCTGTCAAATAATATCAGTTATAATCATTTTTTCAACATTTGAGCGAGAAAAGAGGTGTTAATTTACAGCTTCAATAAATAAATAGTTGAAAAACTTTTTTAAATAAAATTTTGAAGTTTTAATAATGAATTTCATGTTTGTAGTCATTAAAAAGGAAGCTACAAAATGATGTTTAAATAAATGTACATAGTGACTAAGATAAAAATTTGTGGATTTTTTTTACGGAAATGGTTGAAAGATCAGTGCTTAAGTAACAAAGTTTGAAATATAATTTAGCACCCACATATTTCCATGTAATTCTCTCTCTCTCTCTCTCTCTCTGTGTATAATTTAACTAGATACTAAAAACCATGCTCTTTTCTTAATTTACTCTTTTATCTATTACATCTTTTTTAGACTCTCATATATTTATCCAAAAGGATCATGAATGCTTTTGCAAATTAAACATTTCTTTTATCAAATATCTTAACAATAGAAGACAATGGAGTGAAGACAATGTTATCAGTAAAATTTTAATATAATGTGGTTGTAAAAATGCAATAGCTTTGCATATATTGGAGATCACTTTTGAAATTGTTGCTTGACTTAACTTTGCTGAATCACCAATTATAAGCAAGAGAGAAGTGGCGACAGATTTGTACGTACACTTCTAGAAGAATGTCTCCATTTGAAATAACAGTTTTGTTCTAAGTCTTGGGAATATTCTTATATCCAGATCTGGCCAATATTTTCATCAAGCGATTTCACTTGTGGATTTCCATTTCATCCTCTTTCTGGTTTCTTTTTAGGTATAATGTTCCGTTTACAACATTCTAGTTCTCAAGAAATTCTAACCGCTGCAGATTATAATATAAACTGGTGATAAGATAATTATCGTTAAATTACAACACATTTAAAATTTGTTTTGCAAATAGTAAACTTTAAAAAGTACACAAGAGTTAAAAAGAAACGTGCATGATAACTTATCGTATATATAAATTGGACATGTGCAGTCATGTTTAACCTTGCTGAATAGTTCTTGAACGTCGAGCCAGATTGTAGCCTCCGTTACTCCTCCTGAAGTTGATAGTGAATACCGTTTCAGCTTTGACCCGGGATTTCGCTCGTACCTAGCCGTCGATGTTGACGGTGAATGCGGCCCGTAAGTAACTTTCAGAGAATAATGCATATTGTAAATTGGATTGGATAAAGCAATGAGTCCATATTAAAAAAAAAATTCTTTTAATGAACTAGGATTTGCTAAAAATGGCAATATAAATTGATATAACTATGTAGGTTAACAGTATTTTTTATGATAGCAGTTGGCATTTATTGAGAAATATCCTGAACTAAAGTTATTTGGAGAGAAATATAACTTTAACATAAACATTTAAAAATAGATTTTTTGACTCTTAAAATCATCAAAAGCTTTGAAATTTGACAGTGTGGATTTAATGTTGAACAAGTGGTGATTTACTAGGAATATTTTTGTGTAGAGGAAGATATTTCATAATATTTACTAATATGCGTTAATTTCAGTCGAATTCACAGTTACGTTATAATCCTTTAAGATATTAATGTTATCTTTAAGAAAAATTACTACATTTTAAATGTAACAATAGCTATTTGTGAAATAAAGTATTATGATTCTACGACTCATGTTGTTACAGTTCCAGGCACATTTTAATTGTTGTAATATAATGCTCACAATATTTTGTAAATTTTTAAAGAAAATTAACTAAATATGTTTTATTATATACTAAATATGTTTTATTATATATATATTATACTATTATACAAATAAACTTTTTAATTACAGACATTTTTCAATATTAAAGTAATATTTAGAGATGGCGATAATAAGTTTGCCAAATGAAATATTTAATAATTGCAGGGAAATATGAATTTTAGAAATGTATTTTTTTGTCATTCTTATTTTTAAAATATTAATCATAAATTTATTGCAAAATCTTTCGAAAGGTATTGACCAGTACTTTGGTTAACTTCAAACAATCATTAGTGACAGGCAATCATTAGGGACTCCAGTGACCCAGTTTTCTGCCGTTTAAGGAAAGGGGGGGGGAGTTTGATCCTTTTCTCCTGGTTCTGAAAGGTGCTGATATTTCAATGAATTCTAAGAAAGCCTTAATAAGTTCAACTTTTATTTATCCCTTTGGAACTTTAACAATAATATAGAATAAAGAATTAATTTTTTAAACTAATAATTTTTTAGATGTTTTGCAATTGAAATTCAGATAGTATGCTGAAAACATTTATACGCCTCGAAACAGTTTAATTTTCAAAAATGATTTTGTTCTATACATATATATATATATATATGTATATACATATATATATACATATATATATATATATATATATATATATATATATATATATATATATATATATATATATATATATATATATATATATATATATATATATATATATATATATATATATATATATATATATATATATATATATATATATATATATATATATATATATATATATATATATATATATGTATGTATAGAACAAAATCATTTTTGAAAATTAAACTGTTTCTGAGGCATATAAATGTTTTCAGCATACTATCTGAATTTCAAGTGCAAAACATCTAAAAAATTATTAGCTTAAAAAATTATTAGCTTAAAAAACTTAAATATATGGAAAATTACTTTGACAGTATATATATATATATATATATATATATATATATACTGTCAAAGTAATTTTCCATATATTTAAGTAATCACAATGAGTTTGGCTATTATATACAGGATGTTCCGGGTAAGGAGTAATATTTTAGTTAATAGTTTACAATGAAATAAAATGCATTTTTTTCTCATAATAGGCAAGAATTAGATCACATTTTATTTAATTGAAGCATAAATTTTAATAGAACAATTTTCAACTTGTTTGTTATTATATCAATAATTAAAATTTAAATTTTAGACGCCTTCAAACCAAATAATGACATCAATTAAGGGTTTCATTGGATTCCGAAATTCGTTTTATAACTTTTATTGCAGCAATTATTGGATATGATTGTGCCATGATCAAAAAAATTATGCAAAATGCAAATAAGGTTTCGCTAATATCAATTATTTAATTAAATATGTAGCATTATTTTTTCAAGAAAAATTGATCATGGTTTACAATCAGTGTATTTTTCTTTTATAAATTAATATGAGTTCCTAGATAATACAATCAATTAGATGCATTTTTCAAAGCATTAACTGAACATGAGTTTTAAAAAACCCAACACAAGTTGGCATTGGTATTGTTTGAAAAGAAAAACAAATATCATCTCATATATTTTTATCTACTTCAAGTCATTTTGAATAGAATGATAAAAGTTAAGCTTTTCTATTATTTTTTCTGGCGGAATTTTGAAAAATTAATATAATAGTTATTAACAGGGCAACAAGAAATAAGTGTTTATTCTTGTCACTTTAATAAGTGTTCTGAATGTGAAGAATTAACTACAGTTTTATAAATTATTATATTTAACAAATTATTTTAATGAAATATATTTTAATGTTAGAACACTTATAGGTTCATTCAATTTTGTTATTGTATATAGCAAAATGTTTCATTAATTTTTAAATATTTAGACATTAAACTGCTGATGAAGATTAATATAATACACTTCCTTAATTATGTCAACTTTTCATTTTAATGCAAAATAACTTTCTAAGTAACTTGAGCTGAGTGCATATTGTCACGAAGCCAGAAATGAAAACGAAACTATTATGATACTTAAATTTATCACGAATTTGGCAGAAAAAGAAACATTCTTGTTCTTATGACATTTAAAGTTGTGTGTTCAGTTATTTTCTTAATTAAATATGTAAGCGGTGGTTTGAGTTTCCAAGGGGGTTGGTAAACTTTTTGAACAAAAAGAATTGTAAAAAAAAATGTTTGAATAGTATATAATAATATTTATATAAGCGTAAAACTATTTAACACTATTCATACCTAGAATTTCTTCCTTTACTAAAATTAATTATAATATGAAACAATGAATGAAAAATATGAATTTAATGTATCTCTGTGTTCAAATATATTTCACTTAAAAATTTTATATAATGTAAATATAATAATTAAGGAAAGTTACACAACATATATACAAATATAAATATAACAGTAGTTTTAAAAAATATTACGATTTTAAAATTTTTATTCATTTTTTGTACTGTATTTGTTTATTTCATTTAATGTATTTAAAAAATTTAATATTATTAAAATACATACAAGTTGTGTTAAATAATTTGTAGTATATTAATGTTAAAACATTGTAACTAAAACAAAAGACTTAATGCAATTTTATAAAAATAAATTATAAACATGTGTTTTAATAATTTATTTAATAATTAAAATTATTGATAAATTATTTTAATTCTTTATAAAAAGCTTCGAATAGCAAAGGGTTTCTCTTTTATTCTTTTAGTTTACGTGATAATGATTTCCATATATAATAATTTATAAAAATTCAAAGAGTCAAACACATTAACAAAACATGCATGTTGAATTATTAAATATTGTATTTAATGATAAATTTTTAATGACACTGGGAACACTTAATACATCTACAGAATTATACTTAAGTTTTATCAAAAAACCTTTTAAAGTAATACTTTTAAGTAATGCTTGATAACGTCAGAATCCATACAACTCTATAAAATGTTTCATTTTTTACTGAGCACTTACTTGACTAGAATGATAATTTTTAATGTCTTTAGGAAAAATTTTGATTTAAACTCCATCTGGTTTCATTTTTTAAATTAAAAAAACTAACCACATAAATTAATTTTTCTAAGCTCTTTATAAAGAAAAATGATTTAAGTGTTGTTTAGATCGAATGTCTTGGAGCTGCGATGGTAAAATGTACTTAAATATCAAATGTAAAATTAATGCTTAAAAATGCTTTATCTTTGGTAACTAACTGTGCAAAGAGATGCAACTGATTTTTGAAAAGCACATTATTAAATTTTTACGCGACATTTATTTGTTAAATATTATCGGACATATTTCTAATCCTATCTATCCTTTTTGTCATGATTCGAAGTACTCAAGATTTTAAAAAAACATTGTTTTTTTAAGTTGCTTAGGAATGAGATTTAATTCCAAAGGAGGAAGAAGAGACTGACAAGAATTGTTTTTGGACTACTCTTGGATGATAATTAAATTTCGTATGCATATGCATATGAAAGTTAATTTGCTCAAAAAAGGATTAGTATTTTATCTACTTACAATTTATTTATTGGTACCAAGATATAAGACAAACAGAGATACTATACATCAATACAATCTTAGTGTTTTCTTCTAGAACTTGAACTTATCCTCATTTCAGTAATAAATTAAGTAAACACAGAATTTATCAGATTAAGTAATATTTTTTCCATTCTTCATATTCTGAAGGATGCTTAAAATATATTGTTACAAATTTATAAATAATTATTGTATATGTCTTAAAATATCTCAGACAGATCGGAAATACTCACATTTTGGGCAAAAATTGCGGTATTTAGGCGTGTTATACGATAAAAGCGGGTTTTCTAATGATTTGGTGACTTGGCGATGTTTTGGCGAGAAAACTCGGCGAGTTGGCGACATTGTTAGCGAGTTGGTGAGATTTTTGGCGACTTGGCGAGAAATGGATATTTCTGGAAACATCCATCACCTAAGCTCTAGGACCAATATTTAGCGAGATAGCCTAGAAGCTTCCAGAACCTTGGCGAAATTAGTAGATTTCTCCGCCAATTCAGGTATAAATACCGCAGCCCAACATGGCTAGAGGGTTTTGTACACACAGTCAATTTTGTGAAATCGATTAGTCGTGACTGCTAGTTTAGAGAAGCTGTTCTCTGCCTGAGGTATTTGAGACCTGTGATTGGAAACTGTTACTTATCGTATCTGACGAATTGTATCTGCATAATTGTGATTATTACAGCTGGTATTTCTACTGGAATTTTTACGAATAATATTCATGTGTTCATCGAGTAGTTGCTTTCTTCAACTCTCAATCCACACGAGCCCCGAAGCTCGGTAAAACTGGTGTCAGAAGCGGGGTTGAAGAGTTGATGCAGCGTGTCACAAGAAAAATGGCTATGGATTTAATGAAAAGTCTTCTCGAAAAATTAACGGAGCAGATGGCTGAGATGAAAGCTGGACAAGAAGAGATGAAAGTTGGTAAAGAAGAGATGAAAGTTGGTAAAGAAGAGATGAAAGCTGGTAAAGAAGAGATGAAAGCTGGTAAAGAAGAGATGAAAGCTGGTAAAGAAGAAGAAATCTAAGAGAAGAAATTGAAGATCTGCGGCGAAAATTCCGTAGCTTAGAACTGAGTAAAGGTGGCAGAAACATGAAAAATCAGTGTTGGACTTGCGGTGCAGTTGGACACGTCCGTAGATACTGCCCGAAACCAAAAGATGGTGGAAATGATCTTCAACCACAGCAGGGAAACTGATATTTGGCCATCTCGTGGGGCGGAGATGTCCAGAGAGTCAGAAGCCCCATTTTAAATTGTTTCACATTTTTTCCGGAAGTAGCGTAGAACAGGACATTTTGTTATGGGACATGTCAACGAAGTTCCCTGCAGAATGATAATCGATACTGGAGCCAACGTAACCATCATTAGGACAGATCTGGCTCGCAAACTTGGTGAGAACCTCATATGGATGCCGCCCTGCATTACCTCCGAACTGTGACTGGTGATAAGATTAAAATGCATGGAAAAGTCAATCTAAACATTGCATTTGGTAATGCCGTGTACCATCATATGGCATATGTCGCTGATATAAATGACGAATTTATTCTCGGATTGGATTTCCTCAAAGAAAACCATTTCATGTTAGGTTTTAAATATAATGAACTACACTCATGTTCTGAAGACATAGCGATTTTTAAGACTAAATATTCAGATATTAAGACAGTCCATCATATAACTGCAAAGAGTGAAACAACATTACCATTAAGAAATGAGATGATCGTTTCTGGAGCTTTTTCAGAAGATAATTTTCACTATGGATTGATAGAATATCCAGATTCTGACAATAGCGTTAAAGGAGTACTAGTGGCTTCTTCACTCGTCGACCTTTCACGGAATGCAATCCCGGTAAGAGTTGCTAATCTAAGCGATAAGGCAAAACTAATTAAAGAAGGAGAAGGGCTGGTGACTTGTACTTCAGTGACCTGTATTAACAGAAATTGTCAACCCACGCTATCTGAGCCCCTTGACACTCTAATTAATGAACTCCTTCAGAATGCCGAGTTAGATGATAAACAGAGGAATGCTGCAAGAAATGTATTATTAGAATTCGGAGATCTCTTTTCCAAGAAATCAGATAATGTTGGGAGAACCAAAATAACGCAGCACCGAATAGATACAGGAAATCATCCACCCAGTAAACAATATCCGAGAAGACTACCATTCGCTAAGCAGGAAGAGGTGTATAATCTTCTGATGGAAATGCAACAGAATGACATTATTGAGCCATCAGAGAGTCCTTGGGCTTCAACTATTGTTTTGGTTCGGAGGAAAGATGGTTCCACCCGATTCTGCGTTGACTATCGTCGATTAAACAACATCACTAAAAAAAGATAGTTTCCCTCTTCCTAGGATTGATGATACACTTGATTCTTTATCCAAAAATCAATGGTTTTCGACTTTGGATCTCAAGAGTGGTTACTGGCAAGTAGAGATACATCCTGAGGATCGGGAAAAGACTGCGTTCACCACAGGACAAGGACTTTGGCAGTTCAAGGTTATGCCATTTGGTCTTTGCAATGCACCTGCAACGTTTGAACGTCTGATGGAGACAGTATTACGAGGACTTTCTTAGGCTTCGTAATAAAGTGGTATATTTGGATATCATCATTGTAGGGCACACATTCGAAAACCATCTAAGAAACATCCGAAAGGTGCTGGAAAAATTAAAAATGGCCAACCTGAAGCTGAATCCTTGCAAATGTAATTTATTTCGACGTGAAGTAAGCTATCTGGGACACATTATCTCTGCTGAAGGTGTAAGAACAGATCCTGAAAAGATCTCTGCAGTTAAGGACTGGAGTCGTCCAGAAGATGTCCACCAATTAAGAAGTTTTCTTGGACTATGCACGTATTACAGGAAATTTGTTAAGGGTTTTTCAAATATTGCCAGACCCCTTCACAAGTTGACAGAAGTTAAACAGAGATTTCTATGGACAGATGAATGTGAGAAAGCTTTTAAGCAACTGAAGGAAGCCTTGACATCTTCACTCGTTCTTGCATATCCCCAACCCCGAAAATTATTCATTTTAGACACAGATGCCAGCAACGAGAATATAGGAGCTGTTTTGTCGCAGGAGATCGATGATAAAGAATATTTCATTGCTTATTGGAGCAAATGTTTGTCGAAATCGGAGCGAAATTATTGTACAACCAGGAAGGAGTTGCTAGCAATTGTTAAAGCCATAGAACATTTCCACCATTATCTCTATGGAAGAAAGTTCTTGCTTCGGACAGATCACGCATCCTTAACCTGGCTTTTAAATTTTTAAAATCCAGAAGGACAGGTAGCCAGATGGATTCAACGAATCCAGGAGTTTGACTTTGAAATACGTCATCGCAAAGGCACTCTTCATGGAAATGCTGACGCTTTATCAAGGAGACCGTGTAATGGAAACTGCCGATATTGTTCTAGAGCAGAGAAGAATTATCAATTAGTAAATCCTTCGGTACGCCAAGTTACTGTTACTCCGCCATCGAAACCAGACCCATGGAGTGAAGAAGGACTTAGAGAAGCCCAAAAAGAAGACCCCGATATAAATCCAATTTTTGAGTTAAAAGTATCTTCCAGTTTGAGACCAAGTTGGCAGGACATCTCCACCTACATTCCTGCTATAAACAATATTGGGCTCTTTGGGACTCACTCCATATTAGAAATGGCGTGTTTTTCAGGAAATGGGAGTCCGATGACGGAAGTAATTTCAAATGGCAGCTTGTTCTTCCAAAATAAAGAATTGGAGATGTTTTGAAAGAATTGCACAGTAACTCAACTGGAGGCCACTTCGTAGTAATGAAGACTCAACAGAAAATTCGAGAACGCTTCTATTGGAACAAAACTAGCCAAGATGTAGAGAAATGGTGCCAATCTTGTGATGACTGTGCGGCTCGTAAGGGACCAAAGAAACGTAGTCGAGGAAGGCTGTAGCGGTATAATGTAGGAGCACCTTTTGAGCGGATAGCATTGGACATTTTGGGTCCTTTACCACGATCTTCAAATGGCAACAAATACATCCTAGTTGCCATGGACTACTTTACTAAGTGGCCTGAAGCATTTTCAATCCCTGATCAAGAAGCGACTACAGTAGCCGAGGTTCTACCGCAGCTATTTGTTTCCAGATTTGGCACACCCTTACAAATTCATTCAGATCAAGGGACAAATTTCACGTCTGCTGTGTTTAAAGGAATGTGTCAAATTCTCGGAATAGACAAGACGCAGACCACGCAGGATTTGAAGCTACCGCTGTTTCTGCTTGCATATCGCTGTGCTGTCCATGAGACTACCAGATACAACCAATCACAAATGCTCTTCGGTCGCGAACTTTGTCTCCCTTGTGATCTTTAGTTTGGTCGTCCAACGGATACATCTTCATCTCCAGAGGAATACCTTCGAGACCTCCAGACACGTCTTGAAGATATCCATAACTTTGCTCGAGACCGAATCAACCTGACGTCCAAAAGAATGAAGACGAGGTATGACACAAGAGCGACAGGTCACGATTTTCAGAAAGGTGAAAAAGTTTGGTTTTGGAACCCGATTCGACGTAAAGGACTTTCTCCAAAGTTGCAATCCAACTGGGGAGGTCCCTACGCAGTCCTAAAAAGACTGAATGACGTCGTGGTTCGTATAAGGAAATCATCTTCAAAACCAAAGGTAGTACATTATGATAGATTAGCTCCTTATCGTAATGTAAAGTAAAAATTAATATACCATAGTATCTTTGTAAATAGTATAGATAATTTTAATATTTTGTTTTTTTTTGTATTTGTATTTTTAATTGTTTGTGTATGTAATGTGTTCTGTATCCTCTTGAAATTTAATTCTTTTATATTACATTTGGCCTCCTATCAGAGGATTGTAATGCCCTGGACGTGCAGTCCTTGAGAGGGGGGCAATGTTACAAATTTATAAATAATTATTCTATATGTCTTAAAATATCTCAGAAAGATCGGAAATACTAACATTTTGAGCAAAAATTGCGGTATTTAGACGTGCTATACGTTAAAAGCGGGTTTTCTAACGATTTAGTGACTTGGCAATGTTTTGGCGTGAAAACTTGATTTTTGGCGACAAATGGATATTTCTGGAAACATCAATCACCTAAGCTGTAGGACCAATATTTAACGATATAGCCTAGAAGCTTCCAGAACCTTGGCGAAATTAGTAGATTTCTCCGCCAAATTAGGTATAAATACCGCAGCCCAACATGGTTAGAGGGTTTTGTACACAGTCAGTTTTGTGAAATCGATTAGTCGTGACTGCTAGTTTAGAGAAGCTGTTCTTTGCCTGAGGTATTTGAGACCTATGATTGGAAGCTGCTACTTATCGTATCTGACGAATTGTATTTGTATAATTGTGATTATTACAGCTGGTATTTCTAGTGGAATTTTTACAAATAAAAGTCCTGTGTTCATCGAGTAGTTGCTTTCTTCAACTCTCAATCCACACGAACCCCGAAGCTCTGTTCAATATATAAATATGAAAAAGAATTCAGCATTATTTATAGTTATCAATTTATTGTTATATTAATGCTCTTAAAGCTGACTATTAATAAAAGAGATTGTTTTAAAGTGAGTATGTCGACAAGTATTGTTATCCCACTTGGGAAATATATTCTGCCTATTTGTTTTTAAATGCTAAAGTAGCACCATAATTCTATTGACCTATCAAGGGTTTCATTTTTTCAAGCATTTCTTGATCATATCTATCAATGATATTATACTTCACCAGATTTCATCTACTTTTGATAGAATAATCATATATGAAAATGTAAATAACTCTTGTTTTTCCTCTTGATCTATATCATGAACTTCATTTATTCACTACAATATACAATATTCACACTTATATTCATAAATGCACCCTCTTATTGCATCAATGAAATTTTAAAATTTTCTTGCTACTTTTTGTTCACTAATTTCTTAATTTTGTTTTTGTTATTACCGTTTCTTTACTTTTTCTTATTTTTTAGGCCACATATTCGCATTATACTTGGTCTGCTAATTTTTATGGGAATAAGATTATGTTTTTTACTATTTTGCCTATTAGAATGAGCTATTTTTTTCTGAATTATTAGTTTAATATTGTCTAAAATTTATTTTCTATACAGTTTCGTGTAGTATTTGAGATTTACTATATATTTCCTTTGTATTGATAATTTTTCTGTCTTAAATATATTTTTTAATTTTAAGATTCAGTTAATCTTACTATTAAAAGCTCTATTTAAAATAGTGAATAAAAATGTTAATCAGTAATTACCACTTTTTAATAAGCAGCCGATATTACATTTAAATTTCTTAAAGATTTTTAACGACCAGTATTAGGCGATAAAGCCTTCTTCATAACAAAGCCAGAAATAGTTACTTATTTATCATTACCTGTGAACTAAGTCATGGAGGCAAGAAGCGTTATCTGCGTCCCTCCATCACAAACTTGCTTATACGTTGATCAACAATCACCATCATCTCAACAATAGCTGATCTGATAGTCGAATGGTTAGCGCTCATGTCTTCGGCTCAACAGTTCATGGAATCGAATCTGATCCTGGGTAAGGATGCTTGTAGATGCTTAGAATTCATTTTAAACTGCAGGTCTTTGTCCAATTAGGCCTTATGTACAAGAGTTGACCGATTAAATAACAAAAAAACTCAACAGAAAGGACCAGTTAACACACCCAGAGAAAGGAACATCCATAGCCGCAGCATTTTATGATTTTCTTATTAAATACTTTTAATAAATATTTAACAGAATGATAAACATAAGTCTTGAAAACAAGTTGATAAATTGCAGTTCAATGGTTATTATAATTATTTTTAAACTCAATTTAATTATGATGACGGATAATTTGGTTTTCATTTAATTAATACAGTGATTTAGACGTCTTAAGTCAGATAATTTATGTCACCGACAAAAATGGTAAATAGAATACCACGCAATAAAATTGAACAAACATTAATTAGCAGTAGGAGATGTGCGTGCTTCAGGAATACCTGTACACGTTACGAGATTATGTAATCAGTTAATTACGATGAAGTTTCCAAGCAAGGTTGAGTAATTTACATAAGAGCATAATGTTAGTTTTTCCGCGCGGCCAGGTTGGCACGTCATTTCGGGAGTTGCGGTGGCGTATGGCAAGACCACCGCAGTAACCCCTTTTTAGTGTAATGGTTAGTTTAGTTGTACTGCAAAGTGCCCACGACGTGCTAACCGGGTACGTCGATTTCTGTCCGATGCTGTAGTTTTAGGAGGTAAGTCTTGTGTTGAGCTCGTTGCTTGGTTGTAAAGGAATCACTTGGTTCCTGGAGAGATCAGCTGGTTCTTGTTCGCATAGGTGGTAGGCTGGCTTCACTCTGTCCATTAAAATGAAAACCTCTTTATTGTTCTGTAATACCTTGAATTCTTTGTCCATTTTGTCAAGAACCGAGAACGGTCCATCGTAAGGTGGTTTTAGTGGAGGTTGTATGGCTTCATGCCGTATGAAGACGTGAGTGCATTTTTTGAGATACTGTGGAAGGAATACTCTATCCTTCCCATGGGTGGTGGTTATTGGTGGTGAAAGTGCGCTCATTATGTCTCTCAGGTAGATAACAAAATCTACACCGTTGGCACCTATTTTGCTAGAAACAAAAAACTTACCCGGAAACCTCAAAGAACTGCCGTACTCTAGCTGTGCGGTTGAGGCTTTGATTGGTTCACGAAATGCAGAACGTAAACCCGGTAGTGCCGTTCATAGGACTTTCGTCAAATGGTTGGTGAGTCGAGGGTCAGATTGCCGAGCATTAAGAACTGATTTTAAGGATCGATGCCAATTTTTCATTAAGCCATTTGACTTGGGGTGATATGCAGTAGTATGGATATGCTTAATACCTAAAAGCTGTGTAAGAGCTCGAAACAAGTAAAATTCAAACAGTCTGAACTGATCAGTAGTCGCTACACTGGGTAGACCAAAACGAGCTACCCAACTGGCGTAGAAGTTTTCAGCAACAGTCTCAACGGTTATATTAGAAATACGACACGCTTACACCGAACGGGTATATCTATCAATCATTGTTAAACAATGTGTATCCTTCGGAAGTCGGGAGTGGTCCGAGATCTATGTGTATGTGATCGAAACTTTTATCCGGTACCTGTATTCTTTTTGTTGGACTGATAGTATGACGGTAAATCTTTGTTCTTTGGCATGGAATGCACGAGATTGTCCAAGTTCTAACGTCTTTTCGTATGTTTGGCCAGATAAAACGTGATTTCACGAGTTTTACTGTCGCTCTTACCCCTGGGTGAGCCAAGTTATGTAAAGTTGTAAATGCAGTTTTTCGAAATTCCTGGGGAAGATACGGGCGGAAATTTTTATTTGATGTATTACACAAAAGTTGCACTTAAGTGAAAAGTTTTGTTTTGGAATTTTGTTATGAATTAAAAGTTATGTTGGGCAAAACTATGTTTTGGAATTTTAAACGTGTTTGATTGAAGTAGCTCTTTCAATTGAGAATCATTGCTTTGAGCTTAGGCCACTATATGGGTATAATTAAACGAAGGTGGGAATTCCCACGAATCAAGCCTTTATAACATGTCAGCTGGCGTATTGTCGGAACCTTTAACAAACCGAATATCCGTACTGAATTGTCCGATTAAGTCCAGGTACCTTGAATGACGAGGAAAGCACTTGTCTAGCTTTGGTTTTAACGCAAATGTTAAGAGTCTCTGGTCTGTATAGATAATAAAGTATCGACCCTCTAACACATGTTTGAAGTTCTTCATCGCTACGTATATTGCGTAAAGCTCCCTATCAAAAGTTGACTATTTCTGCTGAGCCGGAGTAACTGTAGCTGAAAAGAATGAGAGCAGTTCATACTTCGGTGAATCTACAGTTTTGCTATGGTTTAATGTTGTTCCTATCGCCATATCACTGGAATCGCAGAAAAGCATTAATTGCGCTTCAGGATCACGATGAGCTAGCAAAAAGGCGTTCGCCAATTGTTGTTTACACAGTTCAAATGCTGCAATTTGTTCGGTACTCAATATAAATGTATTTAGTTTCTTTTTATTAACTTTAAGCCTTTCATTTAATGATCCCTGCATATGCGCAGAATGTTTGATATTATGTCTATAGTAACTTAGACCTAAAAATCGTTTAAGTTGTTTCACTTTGAGGTAATGGGCAATCGAGTGTAGGTTTCACTTTGTCAGAAAGAGGTTTAATAACATTTTTGATGACAGAATATCCTAGGAAAGGAAGTTCGGGAACTGCGAAAACACATCTAAATTTATATGAGTGCCGTAATATGTCAGGTGCTTGAGCACCATTTCTAGATGTTGTCTGTGTTCCGATTTGGAACTGCTTGCAATTAATATATCATCTAGGTATGCGAATACAAACCAAATCCACGTAGGACTTCATAAATAAGCCTTTGGAAAGTTTGAGCTTCATTGGTCAAACCGATAGGAGTAAATAAAAATTCAAATAATCCAAAAGTTGCAGTGATTGAGGTTTTGTGGACGTCGTCTGGATGTACAGAAATTTGATGAGATTTTACAAAGTCTACTTTTGAAAAGATTACTTTATTATGTAACTGATTCGAAAAATCTTTAACGTGGGGGAGCGGATATCTATCAGGAATAGTTATTCTATTAAGGGCTCTGTCTATTAAGGGAAGTCACCAGTCGGACGAAAGTCGGTAACTGATGACTTGGGTACTCAATGCAAGGGAGACGACCAATTTGACATACTAGGTGTACATATGCCTTGCTCTAACATATATTCAAACTCTTTCTTGGTAATGGCCAATTTTGTGGGATATAATCTGCGCGGCTTTGCAAATACAGGCTGCCAATTAGTTATAATACAATGTGTTGTAGTATGATTTATTATTCGACTGTAAAGGTGATTTATTATTCGACTGTGTAGGTATGGGTGAATTACTTCATATTTTTTCCAAGTTCTGCATAAAAGGAAAAGTATCCGTAATTAAAGTTACACTGGATATATTATGAACGGTTTTACCTGATGTAATTAAATTAGTGTTACTATCCCTTATACAAGTCTGCTTCAAATCGATAAGTAAACCGGAATGCCTTAGAGAATCTGCACCAATAATAGGATTTACATCAGAAATTATAAAATACAAAGAAAACTTTTTCTGAGAAAGGTTCAAACTTATAATTAGTAACTTAATTCCGTAAGTTTTACTGTAAAGCCATTAGCTGAATGTAAAGTAAAGTTGCTATTACTCTGCTTTGAAAACTTACATTTTGAGCTTGGAATGACGCAAATATCACTACCACTGTCGAATAGATAAGTTAAATTTGAAATTGGGTCCAACACAAAAAAGCGGCTTGTATTGCCGAATTTGAAATCGCATTGTGACAGACCATATGACTTCGTAAATGGACAAGAAAATTTGCAACGTTTAGCAGCTGAACCGAATTTGAAATGATAGCAGCACTGGTAGTGAATTTTTCTTTTAGGTGTTTGAGAGTGTTGGTGCAGAGGAGAAACTTGGTTTTGCGGGTCCCGCGATTTGCGCCTGCGACTTCAAGATAGACTTTTTATTTGTTTTCCAAGTTCCGTAATATGCATTTGTAATTCGCTCAATTCTCGATTCTCGTGGCCACTGCATTAATATTATTTAAAATGTTTGAAATGATAATGCATAGAATAAATTTAATAGGAAAATTCTTTTAGAAAGTAAAACATGCTTAAGGACAAAAAACATCAATGGATCTGGACAATTAGGTTATAATTTAAACTTTGTTAAATGATTAAATTCATCGTTTTAGTAATTATTCAAGTGATGTAGAGTATGTAAGGAATAATAAACTCAGCATTATATAATAAAATAAACAGATTACATAGCATTTAAAAATTTATAAATTTATGAGTATTCCTTTGAATTTGCTCTCTGTATGCCTTTAGGCACATAACACGCACACGCACACAGTTATATTATTTAATATAAAACAACACTATTGTTCTTTTCTTGTAAAAACATTTTATTTATTTATTTTTTCATTTTTGGTTATGACATGTAATATCCTAGCTGTATCTTTACCTAGATCCATATCAGATTTTCTATTTCTTAAATATGTTCATATATGTTTTTTATTTAATGTTACTGTTCTAATTTTAATTTAGAAATTAAAATTATAGTTTCATTAAATTTAAAACGTTGATATCAATACATAATATATATATATATATATATATATATATATATATATATATATATATATATATATATATATATATATATATATATATATGCTCAATCACATATCTCGTAAAACATAACTAGCAAACTATTACCCATATAATACTAGGGAAAATTTTATGAGCAAGTTAATCTTTTATCAATTTGTTCATAAGATATTGTTATACAGGAAGATATGCAAAGAGCTCCGTAAAATCTGATATAAGCACAGAAAAATGTTTTTTTTTTATATATAAAAAGGTTAGCATGAAGCAAATGATGTTTTAATAGGAAATGTGAAACCATTCCTTTCTAACGAATGATTTCTGCTGGTTAAGTGTTTTGTAATCATTTTGATCCGGCCACCAAATGCATGAACTTCAAATATGTGTGGAGAAACTCATAATCATCATAACCATAAAATATTCTCTCAGCCATGAGAAGTGGAAATTTTATATGAGTTATCGACGTCCTTTTGTGTTCGAATGGCTTTTTTTGGGCTCTGTTGTTAATTGTACCGATTACTATGCCACATTAAAGAAACTGTGAGTGCAATTAAGAATCATGAGATTTTAATTCTGTTTTTTAGTTTACACTTGTATGTTGTAATGTTATCACATGACTATTGCATTTCTGAAGCAATTTAGCTGAGAAAATGTGTAATATTTCTCTTCAGCATTTAAATATTTCGGTAAAACTTTACAATCGAGTACCCCAAGGATTTTTGGTTTTTTTATGTTAAGATGTAACTTACAAGGTGGCCGCTGTTGCTACACAAAATCTAAACTACGTACAAGGGTTTTCTGAAATTGAATTTTATATTCAAAGTGTATCAGCAAAGTTTTTGAGAAACCAAAGCATATCCAATTCTACACAGAATTTAATCTCTACATGTTATTACCATATATTTGTTCCGCACAAGAAATCTCTTCAGTTTGCAAACAATAATAAAGTCAAGAAAGGCATTTATAAATTTTTATCTTTCCTCCAAAGTTATCTATTACCTTGTTGAACATTGAGACACACTTTTCTTTATCTCTAATTAACTATAACTACTCTATATATTCCGTATGTGTTATATTTTATTATATATTAACTTCGAGCAGTTAAATTAAATCATTTACTACATTGGCAACAGCTCTACTTTCATTTGGAAATACATGATTATATATCTTTTTGTACAAGGAGTGTTATACATACTTTTATTTTGAACTCGCATTAAGTTTATATGCCTGATTTGCAAATTTATATAGAAATGATTTTGCCAGATAATTATAATTCGATTAATTTTATATTTTTCTGAAATGAATCTTATTAAAAAGAAGCGGGATAAGAAGAAGAAAATTGAGACTATATTAACTATTCATGAAAAGGCTATTTTAATCAAAGAAAACTCTCTACATATAAAACTTAATGCGAAAAAATCTAACAAATTAATTCCATTTAACATTACAATTTGTGGAAATTGATTTCAGCAAGATCGAATAGCCAATAAAGTGTGAAGACCAATAAGGACTATTGCAGAGACATCGAGCATCGTTAAAAGATTAAAATTTAAAGTAAATGACGAAAATGTATAAATCGATTAGAAACTCTTTCTAAACTTATTACGGAGCATGTAAATTGGATTTCGATTATTAATGATTTTTACTTCTACAGACAAATGAGTTTTTCAATTAGTTAGCTTGTGTAATCAATTGTTGATTGTTTTCAGGTTTTGAAATCCTAATATCAATTACTTTATATCTTCAAGTTAAATTAAAATTCCCAATGTAAATACCGTTATAGCATAACTTGTGGAACAGCAGAAGCAGATGTCATGGTGTCAGGAATATCTTAAAAAATTAATTTCATGTAAGGGAAAAATAATAGAAAATTAATAATTGTTCCATAAATTAAACATGTTACAAAATATAATCTTTCACTCTATAAAATTTTTGAAAATTTTGATATTTGATGAACAATTACTTAAGGAATTTGAGCAGTGATTGTTGCAAATAATATTAAAAATTTTTGCTGAAATTTATTTTAATATTTGCAGAAATACCGTATTTAATTTGTCTTCATTTACATTCAAGGAAAAGATCTGCTATAAAAATTTTACACTTTTAACGATATTAAAATATATGCTTAGAAAAAAATTAGAGATAACCTATTAAATGTATTCTTAATTGTATCATTATTAAAATAAAATTTTAAAGGATACTTTATTTTCTTTTATAATAAAAGGGTGCAACACTTTTTAATTTATTTCTCATATATTTTATTTCCAATCTTGAGAATGTTGCTTATTGTGGCTGAAACTCATTT